>CAEGAE010004821.1:0-28717 GCA_903067095.1 Girardinus metallicus | reverse complement strand
ACGCCGCCGCCGCCCGGCTCTACGCCGCCGCCCGGCTCTACGCCGCCTGGCTTTGCGCCGCCGCCCGGGTCTACAGTCCTTCACTGAGAGACTTTAAACTGCTGGTAGTTTAGAAATCAATGAACGGATTAAGATCTGCGGCTGGATCAACCCGTTAGTTCTGGTTCTGCTTCTGGTTTGCATCCAGAAGCAGAACCAAACATGGAGAACCAGCATTCAACGTCTATTCACCACAGATCTGGAACAAACTTCCAGAAAACTGCAAAACAGCTGAAACACGGAGTTCCTGTAAGTCCTGACTGAAACCCAGCTGGTTGGAGTTGATCTGAATCAAAATCGATTAAGAATTTAACGACGGGGCGCTGTGGTGACGCAGGGGTTGAGAACAAGCCACATATGGACGCCTTAGTCCTCGACGCAGCCGCCGCAGGTTCGATTCCAGGCCTGGTGACCTTTGCCCCATGTCTTCCTTCTTCTATCACTACCCTCTTTCCTGACAATTCACCATCAAATAAAGGCCACTAGAGCCAATAAAACCTTTAAAAGAATTTAACGACGGCTCTTAACTAAATGTTGATTCTGTTGCACGACTTTATGATTTGACCTGCCTTGTTGCTGAAATGTGTTAAACAAATAAAACTTGATTATTGATTGGAGGAACAATCACTGAGGCACTGACTTCTAAACTAATCAGAGAATTTATTAACAAATTATCCTGAATTGTTCCATGAATAATAATCATAAATTATTCTTTCTTTCTGTGCTGGCAGTTACTAATGATGATACGCAAATGAATATAGATACATAATGATAATATAGGAAACAAATCAGAACAAAATGAACTGGAATAATAAAAAAAATAACTAAAACTAATTAAACAAGAACTCAAGCCGGATTAGTTTTAAAAGATTTAACAGTGGAAGTCAGGATGTCAGTCTAAGGTCAGATTGATCCAAAGTTTAGGAGCTTTATCCTGGTTAAAACCCAGAAGCAGCTGATCAGATAGATCAGCGTCAGGAACTTGACAGACACAAAAGCTTTTATTCATCATCAAAAAATCCCAAGACAATAAAATCTATTCTGTGACACGGGGAGGAGAAAACTGGTGAAATGTGTCCAAACCTACGATTTCTGCAGCATTCTCAGCAACCCAACATAAAACATTACAGTGACCGAGTCTGCTTACAATGAACACACAACCCGTTTTCCAAAGGTCAGGCCATCTGCCTCAACTGGAAGAAACTCTTCTTTAAGACCGATTAAATGATTTCAACTCTGAGTTTAAATCATTCTCAGATTAGCAACAGACTTTCCAATTCAGCTGAAGAGAGCCAAGATTCACAGAGAAACAAAATCCCTTCAGTTTGATCAACGTTAAAGTTTGGCGCCATCCGGACATTTCAAGAGGATTGATGGCGCCATTAATCCATTTGAGGGGCGGATCGCTCTGGCAATCAGCGCATCAATCAAAGGAAAAGACCCTGCTACCTTAGATCAGAGCCCAGCTGAAGCAGATATGATGAAAATAAAAGTGGCCCTGCGGAGCGCCGCATGCAAGAGGCGCTGAAGTGGAAAAGCATCGCCAACATTAACACAAAGTGTCTGGAACCGTCATGGCTGCTCCTGCATCCCCAACACCAATAAAATCCCCTGCCAGGTCAAAGGTCAAAGGCTCAGTGACGAAAGGATCACAAAATGACCAGAGCCATTTGCTAAAAAGTTCTCGTTTAAAAACCCTCACTAAGGGTTTCTGTTCAAACCCAGACTGGAAGATTGTTCTGGTCCAAGTTCTACAGCAAAGGTTCAGACGAAACTCTGTTGCTCCTCCACTGAAAAACGAGAAAAGCTCATCCAAGTTCAGTAAATTACTGGAGTTTACAACAAGTGACTGAAGTCAAAAAATCCATTTATCAAGTTGAAAGTGATGAATTAATCTGGATAAACTTCATTTCATGAAATGCTGACAGTTGAAGCCATTTCTTTGACTAGGACTAACTATTCTCCTTTTTTCAGTGTTGGATATTTGCAGAATGAAGAAAACAGAAACAAACCAAAGTTTATCTGACAAATTCTGTGGGCGACCGGAACCGGAACCACGGAACCAAGAACAGAACCTGTGAAGTTCCACAGGCTGAAAACCTCCCGACATCATCTTCATGAGGGTTCGGGACCAGACAGGCTGGCGGTTCTCCAGAACTTCGACTCAAATCTTTTCAGTAAAGGTCAGATCCAACGGAACCAGAACCGGAAGAGGAAGCCGCCGAAGCTGCTTCACTTGCAGGAAACTGGGTTTTATTCTTCAACAACTATTAACCAACATTCCGGTCATCAAAATGTTCTGATTAAAAACAACATTCTAATACAAAACGTTGTTAGATTAACCCGTCCCTTTCCGAACCTGGGCTCAGGTTCTGACCCATCAACTGCTTCACCTGAGCTCAACTCACCTGCACGTTACCGCGGGCCGTACCGGAAGTTCAGCGGCCATGCACGAGAGCCAAATATGAAGCGTCGCGTCACGTGACCGTGTGACGTTTTCCTCACCGCTCGAACCTTAACGCGGGTTGGCCGGAGGACTTCCGGGTCCAACTCACTGCAAACAGCAGAGTCCAACGTCATCATGACGTCATTATGTGACTCAGGTGTGCTGAAGTAGAGGCACGACTGAAATCTGGTGTCGCAGGACCGCCAGGATCATCATCATCATCATCATCATCATCATCATCATCATCATCTTCATCATCATCATCACCATCATCATCATCACCATCATCATCATCATCACCATCATCATCATCACCATCTTCATCATCATCATCATTACCATCATCACCATCATCATCATCATCATCTTCACCATCATCATCATCATCTTCATCATCATCATCATCACCATCACCATCATCATCATCTTCACCATCTTCATCATCATCATCATCACCATCACCACCATCATCATCATCATCTTCATCATCATCACCATCATCATCATCACCATCATCATCATCATCACCATCATCATCATCATCATCATCATCTTCATCATCACCATCATCATCTTCATCACCATCATCATCATCATCATCATCACCATCATCATCATCATCACCATCATCATCATCACCATCATCATCATCATCATCATCTTCATCATCATCATCATCACCATCTTCACCATCATCATCACCATCATCATCTTCATCACCATCATCATCACCATCATCTTCACCATCATCATCATCATCTTCACCATCATCTTCATCTTCACCATCATCATTATCATCATCATCATCGTCGTCGTCGTTGTGGGCCTCGAGGAGGTTCTGCTCTGTTATGGAACTGGTTTTGGCTCAGAATGTAGACCTGTCCAGACTGGTTCTGGTTCAGAACCTGGAAGACCCTCAAGTCCATTCACTCTGAACTTCTAGGTCCAGAACCAGAACCAGCTGGCCTATTGATGAGTCTGAGGAACCAGTGGTAGAAACCCAGACCTGACAACTGAAGAACTTTAAGTACCAGCAGAACCTTAAAATGTGTTTTCAGATGGATGGTATCACCACAGAAAGTTCTGATCCACATTAGAGAAGAAAAACTCCTCTTTAACAGGAAGAAGCCTCCAGCAGAACCAGAACCGGGTTCAGTACCAGCGGCCGACTGGAGGTTTTAGAAGACAGACAGAAGAACTGAGAAGTTTCTAATGAAAGTAAAAAGTTAGCAGCAGGATCAGGTGATGACAGCATCATGTCATCTGATGCTCCGCCTCCAGGGAGGAATCAGCCAATCAGAGCACCAGATCAGGTGGAGCTTCTAGGGAGAGAAAACAAAACGTTAGCGGTTGAAGGAGCAGCAGAAGCCTGTAGCATCATGACTGCAGTGATGGTACGGGATGACCCAATCAGCTTCACTGGAATCAGAACCAACAGGATGGGAGGTTCTAAAGAACCTCACGGGTCAGAACCAGAGGCAGTCGGATCGGTTGGTTCTGAACACCTCACCAGGTTCTTCTAGAACTCCTTCAGTAAAACAGTAGAACCTGATTGGTTCTGATTGGTCCATTCAGACAGGCTGGCAGAACCACAGGAGGCATTTGAGGCTCCCTCTAAAATCTGAAATCTGAGCGTCCTATGGGCCAATCCCTGTGATCGATCCAATCCAGATCACCCGACCCGGTTCTGGTCCGCTATACTTCTCTGAAGTTACATCCGGATCAGTTCTGGGACGGTTCTCCGTCAACGTTCCACAACCAGAACTGGCAGCTGGTCCTGACAGTCACATGAACTGGATCGGCTGCCAGTTCTAATCCAGTAGCTCAGTTCTGAGCCGGTTCTGACCAGAACCAGCAGCTGGTCCAGTTCATGTGACCTTCAGGACCAGATTCTTCCATGAAGGCCGAGCCGGGCCGGGCCGTTCTACCAGGCTGCTCTGTTACGTAACTGGGATCTGAAAGTAGAGACAGGATTAGGGGTCAAAGGTCAGAGCCCTGCAGGATTAAAACGTTAATCTGCTGGTTGAATCAGCTGCTGTTCTGCTGTGGCGCCAATGGTTCTGGTTCTGCTGTTCTCCAATAGTTCAGTTCTGGAGATCAGAGCCTGGTTTGGGCCTCTAGAACCGGGTCAAACCTCCAGAACTTGGGTCAGGCCCCTTTTCTTCGTGGTCTTACTCCTCTGATGTCATTCCAACAGCATTGCGTTGTCATGGAAACTTCTATTTAGACCTATATTCCCATCAGGAACCATAGAATTCACTGATCTGAGGCGGTTCTGAATAAACGGGTCAGTGGTTCTTCAACTGTTGACCCAATCAAAGTTCAGACTGGGTTAAGGGCCCGGGATGAAGTACTGACCCATAAAAGAACCCTGCAGAACTCTGATCACTCAGACGATCGAACCGGTTCCACTTAGAACCTACCCGATTATAATGGTTGATCCCAACAGAACCTGACTGGTTCCGGTGGTTCTGACCGGCAGACGGCTGGTTCTGCTCAGAGTCCAAAAATCCAACAGGTGGAACCTGTGATTGGGTAGCTGGTTACCAAGGTAACTGGTTAGTTCACTGGGCTGTAGACGGGTTGGTGAGCTGAAACCTGACTGGTTAACCAATCAACTCATTCTTAGATTCTTTTGTTCTTAAATCAACATTTATTCAAGGAAATAAAAGCAGAGTGAACTTTATTAAACTTTTAAACACAAAAGGATCAGTCTGTCCTCATAGTTACATCACTTCCTGTTAGAGCAGGAAGCTACATTATGTTACCATACTGTTACGGTGACATCTGAACGCAGCACGAGGTCTTCAGGGGCTGTTGGAACGTCTCAGCATCTACAGACATAAAACTCTACAACAGGATCCCCAAGTCCAGACCTCAAGGGCCACCTGAACCCTTCACACACCTCTCTGCTGAAACACACCTGGGTCAGGTAAACGGCGCTGCCCGCCGATGCAGATGCATCTAGAAGTGTGTAGAGCATGAGGACCCCTACTCTACACACACTTCCCTTCGTACTTCCTGTCTCACACTCACTCTCTCTCACACACACACACACACACACAGGTGAGGGCACCGCAGCAGTTCAGCAATTAAAGGCTTCAGGAAGGTGAGTTACAGCAGTTACCATGACAACAAGGAATGGAGGAAAACAAAGCTTCTACAGAAACAAAGTTAAAACTTTCTGTGGATCGACACCTGGACCACCTGTAGAACAGGTCTGATGTTCTGGTTCTGACACAGTAGTTCTCCCTTTAGTTCAAGTCCAGGTGGGTCAGAACCTCTGTCCAATCGTAAAGTTTCTCTATGGAACAAATGGACCTGCAGGTCACCATGGAAACGGGAACCAATACCAGAACGTTTTGAGGACCGGCTAAAACTCAACATGTAAACTGGGGACGGACTCCTGGTATTGAACGCCATCAAGGGTCCAAAGCGTTTGATAAAACTGCAGATGCTGGTTCTGGAGCGGGTCCGGAATCTGTGGGACCGGTTCTGGTCATGATGATGAAAAAACACCGGTTGTGCATTTCTACAAAAAAAATTGCAGAGCCCGGTTGGGTCTCAGAAGGTCCAGAAGACGAGAACAAAGCTGGATGGATCTTTGGGTCTTGGTTCAGAACCGCCATGAAGTTCTGAGGATCTGAGGCCCGTTTCAGGTTTGAGGAGTTCTAAGCTCTGGAAGTCACTTCTGGACCTTTGAACCTGACTGAGGTTCTGTTGAAGGTTCTGCTTGCACATTTCAGGAGGTCCGGTTCTCCAAGTAACCTCTCCATTGTTGCTCAGAGAATTCAACGCTGGTTCTGGACCCGGACTCTTCCTTAGATTCAGGTTTGGAGATATTTGGATCCGGTTTGACTCTGGAGCAGGTTCCTTCAGCGGTTCTGGTTCAGTTGTGACTCTGTGAGGACAGCAGAGGCTCCCCTAGAGCTGGTTCAGGGATGGGTTGAGATCCGGTTGGTTCCGGACGGTTCTGGAGAATCTCTGCCTGATAAAAATCAGTCAGATTAAAAGCGTCACCTCCTCACCAGTAGGGGCCACCGGTCTCCACCCGGCCCGAGCTCTGCCATTCAGGGAAGATCCCCAATGATGTTCTGGGACTTCCAAACGGATCAAAGTCCATCTTGTCCGTCTTCTGTCTGCCGCCGTCCCTCAGAACATCCCGCCCTGGGCTCCTGCCAGAGGCCCGGTCTGGACGGCCAGTCGGGTCCGCCATCACCAGCCTGTAGTTGTTTCCCAGGTTGTTGTCCCAGTGGACCTGGTCTTTTGTCTGGTACCGGATGCAGAACTCTACTCGGCTGGACGGAACCAGGTCCGGAGGGAGGGGGACGGAGAAGGTGAAGGTGTCGATGTCAGGGCAGCCGTAGACGTTGTTCAGGTACTGGCACCGGACATCCTGGAACGAGCTCCAGGAATTGAACGTGATCCGAACTGAGACGGACTTCTCAAAGCAGATGTTCCGGACCTGGACGGTACCGGAGAGAAGGTGGTCTTGTACCGAACATGTCTCCAGACACACCTGCTGGGCTTTGAGCCGGTTCCTCAGGTCCAGATAGTCTGCAGCTGGTGGCATGAAGTCCAGAACCAGGCCAGAACCCAATTTTGCTGAGTCTAGAAGCAGAGCAAAACCAGAGGAAACTGTTCAACTGAAACCAACTGGAACTAACTGAAACCAGTTACAACCAATTGGAACAAACCAGGATCAAATGGAACAAGCTGGAACCAATTGGAACCACCTGGAAACCAGGCCGGTTCCAGGTGGTTCCAATTGGTTTGCCTGGTATTTAAATTGATCCGGAATCAAATGGTTCTCGGACCCTAACTGATGAAGAGATTGCAGAACATCTGCATCGACGAGTCACTGTTTGGCTGCTTTTTACCTTTGACCTCCAGATCCAGTGCCTCGGTGGCGCCCTCCAGCTCTGTCAGGTAGAACTGCAGCTCAGCCAACGGGTCGTCCTCGGTAAAGACGTAGACGGTGGTGAGTGCCAGACCCTGGGAATCTGCGAACGCCACGCTCTTCCTTGGGCTCTTCCTTGGTGCGGATGTGGGTGTCTCCATGGAGACGGAGTCGCAGCATCCTGAGGACAGGCACGGTTGCAGCGGGTGGCAGCTCGGCCCCACAGCCGCTGGCGCATACTGACAGTCATGGTTACTGAGGAAGGAGCGAAGCGGAGGAGAGGTTGCCAGGCAGATCCTGATGGCCATGTCCACAGGCATGATGGGAAATGGAGTCTTAAGGACAGAACAACAACCTGTTAGACAACATGGAGGACCAGCCATGCCGTGTTTTCCTACTACTCTCCTGCTACTGCTGATGGGAACTCTGACTTATCACATCATGAGCTGCATTCACATCAGCATTCACACCAGTCCTGTTTTCGCCAAACTCCAGTTGCCTGGAAAGCAGTTTGGTGTGAACACTAAACAAACTCTGATGTGGATCAAACAGTGATCTCCTCCTACCAACCTCAGTCTGGGTTTGTTGGAAGTAACCTGTGATGTGGTTCTAATG
The DNA here is from genome assembly GCA_903067095.1 of Girardinus metallicus. Taxonomy (NCBI): domain Eukaryota; kingdom Metazoa; phylum Chordata; class Actinopteri; order Cyprinodontiformes; family Poeciliidae; genus Girardinus; species Girardinus metallicus. Next base: position 20,717 of record CAEGAE010004821.1, on the reverse strand, counting down.
TGAACGCCAAGCGGACCGAGACTGCTCCAAAAGCAGGAAGTGCACAGCTGACTCATCTGTGCATTGATTGGCTGGCTGAACTGAAAATGATAGGCAGGATGAGGCATCAGGTACCGGTTCAATACGGTCCAATAAGAATGAAACATAATTTTTTCTGGAACTTCTAGTCCACAGAACCTTTGGGTCCAGTTTCTCCAGAACCACCCAAAACCAAATCAAGTGGGAGTGAATGAGAGTGGGCGAGTCTCTCTGCTTTCTGGGCTGTGATTGGACAGAAGTCAGGAAGTCCTCCAACAGTGGGAGAAGCCCTGTGTTTGGATGGAGAAGCCGGTTAAACCCAGATTGTTCTGGATGTTTCACCGGGTCCGAACCATCATTATTCTGAACCGAACGTTCTGGAGGAAAACCTGGACAAATTCTTTAAACTGGGAAGGAATGAGAATGATAACTGGTCTAGAAACTAGTCTAGGGTTCTGTGACCCAGTTGGACTCTGAATGGTTCTGGTGGAAACGGCTGAGGTGTGGAGCTGAGCACTGGAGTCGGGTCAGAACCAAAGACTCCCCTACACAACTGCATGCCTCCAATGAGCTTAAAGAGCAGTCACCAATGATAACCTGATTATTGGTCCATGTTTGGATGATCGGTCGCCTCCAGGTGTCATCAGTTGGCTGATCAATGAACCTTATTGATTATAGATCTGATGAACTGGAACTTCCAGAACCATTCATCATCGATTTTCATCTTTAAATACTCCGTTACATTGTCAATATAATTATTGATCATCATCACGTGTCTGAAAACTTCTATATAAATAAAGTTTTATCGAAGACCCGGTCAGAATCGAACCGGGTCGGAACAAGTTCCCTCTGGTCCAGCTCAGGTTCTGGTTCCGGAGCAACCAGAAAACCAGAACCTCCTGACTGGTTTTGACCTCACCAAGCCCATGGTTCGGTTCCGGATGATGAACTGGACCTCCAGCTTCAGTGTGTGTGTGTGTGTGTGTGTGCGCGCGCTCGCTGATGTTGCGCAGATACATTTCTGTCTCACCTGCTGCGTTACATGGAGAAGTTCGGTTCGGTAGTTTCCGGTAGCTCCCGGTGAATTCCGGCAGCTTCGGGCCGCAGCAGGTCCAGGTTCGGTTCTGCTCTCGGTTCTTCGACCTTCTGACAGCTTTTGGACTTTATTTACTGTTTCTCTCTCCTTTCAGCCATCTTTCTGCTGTGCACGCGCCTCGGCACGCCCCCTGTCAGGCGCGCACGGAGAACAGAGTGACCAATCAGAGCTCAGAGACGTCAGCCGCTTCCTTGTTCCTCCAATAGGAAGCGTCGGTGGGGCGACTTGAGCGGGTCACGTCCTTCTCACCGCCGCCGGAGCAGCAGGAGTGAAAACAACCGACGGAGGCGGGGCTTAGACGGCAGGATAATCCGGGATGAGACCGTTAGCTGTTGGAAGAGGACGGTTCCGAAAAAAGACCAGAAAGGGTGAAAGGTCGCTGTGACGTCAGTAGGAGGTCAGACGAAGGTTTAACAAAATCATTGTCATTAAAAAAATCAGACAGTCACTGAACAACACAGGAAAGCCAATCCAAGAGGAGGAGGATCAGCTAGAATCGTTAAGTTTGGGGTTGGATTCTGTTCAGATCCGTACTGAAGGTTAACTCTTGATTTGATTATTGTTTCTTAAACATACTTTAGAAATAAAATGTTTGGTTTTTTTACCATGTAACATTACTGTCCATGTTTAAATAAACTGCAACTGAATTTTGGTTTTATAGTTTTGAAATGTGTTCACATCTCAGTTGGATTATAAAGCCAAACTGAAAAAATCTAAATCAAATAAAGATCGGATGTTTATGATCAGAAAGTTGCAGAAGAACCTGTTGATAGTTGCATAAATAAAAGCAACATGTTGCTGCAGGATGAGGTCATGAACATCACATTTCCATCTAAAATAAAACATTTAGTCAGAAATTAAAATAATATCAATAGTGTTTATTATTTGTTTTTGGAATGAACAAACAGGCAGTTGTGCTTTAAATCTTTGGTTACATCATCTGTTTACAAACATACTGATAAAAAAAATCACAAGTGCTTACTGAGCGCGTGCAAAACAAAATAATAATACTGCCAGGAACATCAAGTAGGACTGAGAACGCTCTCACAGTGACAAAAACCTGTACCGATAAACGCTGAACCCTTGGACCCTCCAGACAAAACCTGCCCCCCACCCCACTGTCCTCAAGACGGCAAAACCCATCAGCATCTCGAGACCCTTACATCGGCTGCAGTTCGCCTCCCTGGGCAGCAGGGGGCAACAGAGCAGTGACCCTGGGGGGGCAGCCTATCCTCAGCTTTGCACGTTTGACTTCAAACGTGCAAAGAGAAACTCAACTACTGAAAATTCCTTCACTTTCAGAAAAGTAATCTTCTAGAAGTGATCCGATTGGTTCTGGACTCACCAACCCTTGATGGTCAGATCTGGGTTTTGATCCAGATGAGGTGATGAGCACCAACCCCCGACCCCCCTCTCCTCCCCTACAGGCAGATGTTGATCTGCTTGGCCAGCTCCCGGTCCAGGTCGTGGATCAGGGTGTCGAAGTCCTTCAGGCTGAGGCGACAGTTGAACGGAGCATCAAAGTCCATGAAGTCGTCTACAAAGTGGCCTCCTCCTGTGGCTCCGGGCGGCCAAGGCTCCTTCTGCTCTTCCTCCTCCTCTTCCTCTCTGCTGCCTGAAACATGGAGCAGAGAGTGACACGAAGCCTTCAGCCGAACCTGAAGTCCGAGCCGCCCCTGGGGTCGAAGTTTTACCTCCTTCGCTCTCACTTCCCGCCACCTCGTCGTAGTCGGCTTCATCCTCTACCGGCAGGTCTGGCCCGCAGACGGTCCAATCCCCGGCGTACCGGTTGACGGGGGGCGGGCTCTCCAATCGGGCTGGTCCGCCGCGCCCCCGACGGGACACCACGCTGTCGGCACCAGGAAGCCACGGTGGGGGGTGCTGCGGGCGTGATTCGACCTGGAGGTGCCGGGCGATGGAGGGGGAGTGTGGAGGGGAGGGGCAGTCTACTGGAACTCGGTTGATCGGCACTAAGAAGGAACACGGGGAACGTGAAGAATGTGAAAGATGAATGTTGTGAGTGCAGCAGCAATGGGTCGCCTCGGCTCACCTGGCCAGAGCTGCAGCAGGTAGTGCAAGGCCTCGATGTGCCGCTTGAAGTCCACTGCATTGGCCATCTCTTCCCCCGGACCGAGGGTCTTGCCACGGCCCCCCCGACCAGCCACTCGGCGGGCCTCCTGGGTTGGGGTGAGGAGAACCGGACCAAAGCAGACCGCCAGATTCTGGTGCGTCATCCGGTTGAAGGAGCTGAAGGATGCGACCAGGCTGAGATGATCCAGCAACATGGACAGCGTGGCCTGGGGGGTGGGCGGGACCCATCAGCTACAGATTAATGGAGCCCTGAAAGGGCGGCTGTGATGTCACTGCTGTATGACATGAATGTAGTGCACTCATGAACTGGATGAAGGTGTGAAAGTAACTATGGGTCCTTAAATGTATGAAGGCTTTAACCGAGGCGACTGCAGGAAGGAAGTACGCTTGTTAAATTCTGTTGTCTTTGTATTTTAGTGTTTCATTTTCATTCTGGATCTTTGTTGAATAAATAATGACTGAAAGGGTTCTGGGGTCCTGTTTGGATCCTTTAGAACCGTCCGTCAGCAGGGTTGCTATGGGCTCGACCCCATCACCAACAGACCCACAGATTTTGGTTCTGTAGAACCGCAGACATGGTTCTGTTACCTTCTCTGGTTCCGGCAGACAGGACAGGAGTCGAACGGTGCACTGGGCCGCTTCTGGGTCGGGGGTCTCCAGTGGTGGTCGCAGGGTCATGGCCTCCCGGACCACCTGGTACAGAGTCCTGGTGATGAGCGGCGACGGCAGCTCGCGGAGGTAGTCCTTCAGAACACCTGGAGAACAACAGGACTGGTTCTGAATGGTTCTGATCTAGTCCAACTGGTCAGTTTATCAACATAACAGTTTACTCTTAACACCGTCTCGAGGCCTGTTAGAAAGAAAGTCCAAGCAGGATTCAGGAAACAAGGCAATCAGTACTGAGTACCGATTTCTGATCCAAACCCTCGGGATCAGGTCAAATACAGAGATCTTGTTCTAGTTTGTTTGGGAACTGGGTCTCTGGTTCTGTTTAGTTCCCTCCTTTGGTTCTGTTTAGTTCCCTCCCTCCGGTTTCACTTGATGACTGATATTTCTGGGTTTGGACACAGCCAGGAGTTTAGAACCAAACAGTCCACCAATCAGTGGGTCCGGTTCTAAATCGAGTCCTCATGGAAAACTAGCTCAGGACTGGGTGAGAACCTGAGCTTGGTTTGGTCCTGCACCAGGTTCTGGTTCTGACCCGGTTCTGGTCACTGACCTGTGATGACGTTGACGTCGGGGTACTGGTCCTCGGACAGACACACGGCTGAACTGTTCCTCTCAAACCCGTCTCTCAGCTCCTTCTTGACGGCAGCCGAACCACACAACCGGTACAGACCCACCACCTGAACAAACCCAGGTCCGGTTCAGTCTTGGGTCGGTACTGAGGGATCGGAGCAGTCGCAATAGAAACGGCTTAGTTCCCACCTTCAGGCCTCGTCTCTCTATTTCTGCCACCGTCTTCTGGATCAACAGGGGAACTGGAGCTGCGCTTCCTTCTTTCTCCACCAGGTGGTGCAGTTCAACCCCAAACACATTAGCAGGCGCTGAGGGATCCCTGCCGTGCTGCCGACACAAACATTCAGATTCCCACCACCTCTAGGCTTTTTAACAGCAGTATGTGACTTTTATTTTAGTAAAGATATTTTAGCCTCCAGCGATTTTTATTTAACAGTAAATAAAGAGGGGAGAGAAGAAGTAGACAAGCAGTAAATGACCTGAGACCAGGAATCGAACCCAGAACAACCGGCAAGGACTACAACCTCTGCACCCAGTGCGTCTCCTATGGGACTCCCAGCACACTGCAACAGCTGTATTTATAGAGTTTACCAGGATCTCCCAGGTTACCTGAGTGTCCCATTTTTCCTGCAGAGTCAGTTTGACGTACAGCAGTCCTCTGGGCTCCAGCTTCAGGCAGAGCTGCTGACTGCGACTTCCTGACACAGGAACAAGCGGCAGATTTCAACCCGACCGAACATCATCATCACCTCTCCAGGATCAATTACCAATAACAGGTGGAATGTGATCGACCTTTAAAGAGCGGCGGGATGGAGATGCCACCCAGGCAGCACACCCGGTTCCTGTTTGGACCTCCAGCAGAATTACTCTGGTCTGGTTTGGCTCCGCCCACCGCTGACGGAGCCGCTGCAAAACAAAAGGCACTTGTGACACCAAGAGTCCTAACAATGGGTGGTCCGGGTCTGGTTTCAGGTCCGGGTGGTTCAGGTCCAGACCCAGGTCCATGTCTGGCTCCAGGTCAGGGTCCAAGTACGAATCCAGGTCTGGGTGGTTCAGGGCCTGGTCCGGGTCCGGATCCGGTTCCAGGTCCGTGTGGTTCAGGTCCAGGTCCAGGTCCAGGTCAGGGTCCGGGTCCGGGTTATCCAAAAGTAGCTGGGGTCGGGATCTGGACCCCCCCAGAATTAAGTACCTGGTGTTAGCACCACAATGCGGAGCTGCCGGGCCCTCTCCAAGTCGAGGTGAAAGGTGTGGTTCAGGGGCCGGGTGTGGCCTCTGAGGGTCAAGAGGGCGGTCCTGGCTCTTGTCACCCCATCGACTTGGATGGCCAAGAAGATTTCTTTGCTGTCCTCTGATCTAGGACCAGAAGAGACACAATATGCTTAGGACTAAAACAGGCTTAGAGACATTACGCTGCAAACTGGAAGCACATTTTCCATTTTATAGTCCAGGACCAGCTCTGATCAGTTTACCTGCTGCTCTTCATCTCCTCCAGGCCCAGCAGGTGCACCGTCAGTAACCCCGTCACCCGCTGGCTGCATCGCGGCGGATCTGAGCCCACATAGAGCCGAAACGAACTGACGTCACACCAAGCTTCCTGGGATGCTGTGAGGTCAGCGGCCTGTTGCCGGGGCAACAGCTCAGGGGAGTCTCCGTCACTGAGGTACCCTGATAGAAATAAAAGGGGCTCATTGGCTACTGGGTTCGTTAGGCCAACCAAAATCCTAACAAACAGCGTACCAGACTCTACAGTTTGGTCACATCGTTGGTTGCTGACAAGGATAAATAAGTTGGACGAAGAAATACCAAAGATACAGAAGCCGACTCCCAACTTCGCATTCACTCACAGACCTGAGGAGGAAGAGTAACTGCAAAGGGTCAGCTAGTCTAGCTAACCAAGCTAGTCCAGTTAACCCAGTTAATCAAGCTAGCCTAGCTAACCAGCAGCAAACAGCATCATCCAGAACATTACCAGACATTAACCAAGAGAGTTAATCTATGTAGCAGCTGCAATCAGATAGTGTTAGAACAACCCGACTGTTGCGTGGAGGTTTTGACTAAGCCTTCAAGAATTCAGCCAATAGTCAATCTCCACCAGGAAAAGTTCACCATTAGTATAGTAACTAAGTAACTAAGTCGTATTAGTAACGAGCGGCTCAACTAATGAACTATTAGTTACTATGTTAGTTTAACTAAAGCAATCTGAGGCATGGAATGGAGGAAAGAAGGATGGAGGGAAGGAAGGAAGGAAGGAAGGAAGGACCTCCTTTGCCAGCGGAGCGTTGTCTCGATGATCGACGGAGAGGACGAGCTGGAGGCGCGGAGCTGTCCAGATGGTACCTGCTGATGACGTTCTGATTGGCCAGCACCGGGGATGATGCTGCGTTGTTATTGGTCGGCTCGTCCCCACCTGCTCCGCCGGTCTGGCGGTTAGTACGGGAAGATGAACGTAGACTGAGCTTTCGCCGGAGTTCAGGAAGTTTCTTCATTTTTAAAGAGAGTTTCCGAACAGTACCAGGAGACCTCAGCCTGTCCATCACACTCCCAGCTCCGCCCCCTTTGTTTAGGAAGGTGGGGGTTGAGTCTGAGGCAGGGCAGTCTGTAACAAACGGATAATCAATGAGCAACTCACTGCAATCACAGCAACTGGTGGAAAGAAGCAGCTTACCTGATATTACTTCTCTAATGTCATGAACCTGGTGACTGACGCTTGGACTGGCGCCCTCCTGTGGACACTCACAGCTACAACCATATCCTCTGAGATCAGCGACCTCCTGCTCTTCATCCCTCCTCTTCCATACCTCCTCTTCTGTCGGTGGGCCTCCTCCGTCCTCCTCCTCTGGGATGGGGTTGTACCAGATGTTGCTGCTGTTCTCCTCCAGAGGCCCGAACTCATCATCCGGAGCCTGGGACTTTCCTGAAGACAGAACCCATGCTCGGCTGCTCCGCTCCAGGCTCTGCAGGTACGCCCGCTGGCCGGACAGCTTGATGTTGACTCCTGGGGTGGGAATCTCAGTGGCGCCTCCTGAAGCTTGGGAGTCTTCCTGCTGCGTACTGGTGAATGCGTCCCTAAGCGGCACGGCTTCAGCATGCGCCTGCAAACACGGCGACACGAGTTACAACCTCCAAGAAAGACAAGCCGGACTCAAACTGGAGGAACCACAGAGAGAGAACGATGACGGATCAACAGGAACCACCTGCCATCAGAATACCTTGTCACTCCAGGTCAGCCCAGATTCCTGGTGGGATATCCATGACAACCACTGGTCAGAGGTCATGTGGGTGGAGCTCGGACAAGAAGCTTCCTGCCGCGCCCATTGCTGTTTCTTAGCAACCGTGATGTGATTTCGAGGAGGAGAGCTGGGATCAGGGCAGGCGGTGGTTACAGTGCTGGTTATGATGTTAAGTGATGGTGATGATGGAGACGTCTGAATGGCGGCAGAGCTGACTGGAGGCTCTGAAGAAAACAAAGAGAAAGTTGAGAAGTGGACCTTCAAGTTCTGCATCATCAAACACATGAACACGCTGGACAACTTGCTGGCGTCTCGCGTTTCCTTCCCTAAGGCTCGCTTAGCTTCAGCTCTTGCCTTAGCGAGGCTTCTCCGTTTCTCTGGTTAATGGTACTGCTGCCTTCCTATTCACTTTATTGAGTCCCTGAAGGGGAATTCATTTGCAACTGGTGGTGGGGGCCAATACATTCACAAATACCTTTATGCAACAATTAATTAGACAAATCAGAGACATACATCAAGAAAGAAAAAAAAAAGAATACACAAAAAACATGAGCAGATGTCAAGTCGGGGCATTACAGCTACAGTTTATTTAACGAATGACAGTGAGGATAACAGACTCTAATCTGTTCATTCTACGGTGGAATCCATCAAGACCTTTTTATTGTTTGGAATACTGATCTGGACTTGAATTGGTCTATAATGTCATTCAACTGAATCCCAATTATTTTTCCAAATCCAGTTCTGTATTCTTTGATAAAAGCTTTTTCTGTAGAATAGGAGCTCGAGGGTTTCCACCTGGCGATTCTCCTCCAGCATAGACCAGGCAGTCACAACTTCCCACCGGCTCACTGACGCTACGCTACAATTGTTCTAGACTCCAGGTCACCACCAACCTCTCCAGGATTCGACCAGGTTCACCTGCTGAGAAGCAGACTGCAGTGACTGGCAGCTTCATCGTCAGAGACATTAGAGACACCAGCAACCATAGGGAGGTTTTACACCAGGTTCCATAAGGGGCAACATCAACACCCGGAGGTCACCAAAGTTAGTTCTGCTTCGGTGAGTAAGTTTGCCAAAACTATGGCAGATTGTATTTGACCAGGAAATGAAACTGCTGGAGCCAAGAATTAAGCAACTGTGGGTTTGTGTACTTTACTGCAAGGTTCACATGAAAAACCTCCTCAGACCACAGCAGCCAGACTGTCGACTATTCACTCTGTTGACACAGAGTTGATTCACACCAAGAGGAGCATTTAGATTTGAACTGTTACAGTCATTACAAACTGACTAGCTGTTATCATGATATCCTTACTTCAAATACTCTATAAGGTACTTCATACTAAGCTTTATTTGTCATAGAAACACCAGCATGATCATGATAACCGATAAATCAAATCGTGGGAGGTTGGTAGCATGGTTTGGGTTTTTAGCCGTTCTATATGGAACCATTTTGGTTAACTTGGTCCCAGAATGATTCTGAAAAACCAGTCCATGCATTAGTTCCTTCACCAGTTCAGGCTGGTTAAGGGGCAGCTGGTTGCTAACGTTCTGAGCATGCTCAGTAGAGAGCAGCGTCTCGTGACAGGCAGCGTCAGCGTCTGACTGAGCTGCGTGAATAAGCCGTGTTGTTCTGCTGAATGCGACCTGAGGCTGCTGCGTTTATCTGGTCGGGATCTTTCTGTGTGAAACACAAACACCTTTATCTTCTTCTCTGATTGGTCAATCTGTTAACCTGATGCTGAGGTCAGTCCAGAATGAAAACATGTTTAGAGACAGAGAAAAGTGCCACACAAACTAAACTCTGCCTCATGTTTAACGCCAAACAAGGACCATCAGACCAACACCAGAACCCGGTTCCGGTCCTGCAGTTCTTGCCCATTGGGTCAGAGTTCCCCTTGATGCGCATGTTCCATTTGCACAGAGAAAAGCTGCAGAATGCGGAGCTGCTGCAATAATTTCTGGGACAATTTGTCATCCAGCACATTTGTTACTATGACCGGCTCACTGACAACAAACTGACCCAGAACCAACTGACCCAGAACCAACTGACCCAACTGAAGTTTTTATTTATCAGGAACTCTTTTCAGATGTCCTCAGGTAAAATGCCTCCTGATGGTTCTGAGTGTTCTGCCCAACTGCTTCCTGAGGCTACAAGCAGCACCAAACAGGAAGTGACCCTCTCCAGAGGCTGGCTTTACTTCCTGTCATCTGAATGAGGCTGAGAGCTAGAAACAGGAGGGGGAGGGGCAGAGGTTGAATAAACAGCTGCACAGATGTGAAAGGAGCTTCTGTGTTCAACATACACTGCTGAGTATTCACTATTCATCACACACACGCAGATGCAGACTTGTGTGTATTTCTACCCACATTCAGACTTTGTATTGACTTCCATTCATTTCAGTGAAGGTTAGTGACCCAAACCTTATAAACCAAACTCGCCTTAACGGACCTCAAGGGGTCCACTGTATCAGGAATGGGCTGTGGGCCCCATAAGGCCCATCGGTCTTCAGACGGTTAATAAATATGACAGAGACACACACACACACACACACACACACACAGCCAGCCTGCAGTCAGCGACACAGGAAGAAGCGTTGGGTCGGACCGGCGGTCCTGCCAGGTTCTGAGGTAACTCTCTTTGGGTTCTGGTGTCAAAAGAGATCAGCCCTTGCTGAAGGGTCCAGTTTGTCTCCTTCAGAACCAATAGGCCCAGTTCTACACCAGCAATCCCGGTCCAGTATGAACAGAACCAGTGCAGTGAGACGGTAGATCCGGACACATAAACAGGAAGTTCAGCAGGGCTAATGACAGGAAGCTGATCCGTGTGCAGGCGTTGTTATAGCGACCCAATTACAGGCTCAGGCCTGGTTCTGGATTTAATTCCAAGTCTGGGCTCAGAGAAATCCTTCTAGACAGTCCAGAACCTGTCAGAACCAGGGCTGTAACGATTCCTCGAATGATTCAAGAACCTCGATTATTAAAATTCCTCGAAGCTTCCTTAAATTATGTGTTATTATTTAGCGCACCGTGTTCCGGTCAGGTTCTTATTTGCGTTGCGCAGCACTCTCTCTTCCACCTGAGTTGTTGATGAAAGCTAAGTGTTAGCAGCAAAAGGTCCAATTTTCAAGTTCAGTCTGGGAGGTTTTACTGACGATAATGTCTGGGCTGTTATCGTTTTTCGGGGACCAATAAACATCCTTAAAATAACTGGCGCAATGCGTGGCGCCGACCCGGCAGATTATATTAAAGTAAATGAAACTTTTACTTTAATATAAATACGTACACAAACTGTTGTAAAATTTCAGATAAAATAACCATGTTTATTAATGCAAAATAAACAATAAGGATATAAAATACTGAGTAACTATGCTCAAAGTTCCACAGACAATAGCTCATATGTTGCAGAAATTTAATATTTCCAATGTTTTCTTCATGCAAAATCAATCTAGACAAGTAAGAGTAGAAATATTAGTCAACTAAGAGAACAAAGTGCAGTGCATTAAAACTATTATGATAAGTACCTTACTAAAGTAAATGTAACCAGTACTACGCACTTTTGAACATACATAACACAACGAGTAGCCTGTTCTTGTTAACAAGCTCAACGGGATATATTGGCTTTGCTAGTCACCATGTAGCGAACGATAGCTAGTCATCATTTAACTAACATTTACCAGTCAGTCACCAACAGCATTACTCGACTCACTCGGTTCGCCTTCGCTGGCTTGTCGCTAACATGAACACAAAGCTAGAAAAGTCTGGGCAAGGTCAGAGTTCATGATAATGATGATGATGAGAAACTGACTGGAGATGAATACATGCACCAAAAGCTGGAGAATAGACATGTTTTATATAAGCATGTTTATTATTACAGTGAATTAATTTCAGATTCTTGTATAACTTTTCTTCAAGTTAACAAAGTGAGCTGTTATTGTTACAGGTTCATTTTATAAACTACAGAAAAGTAACTTAGAGAAGCTCAATGTGAAAAACTGGACTGATGTTGATATGATAGTAAAACTGCTGTTATGTTGGATTTATAATGTTTTAGTTTAGCTTTTTTTATCCGATTAATAATCCGATAGATTACTCCATTAATAAAATATTCTTTTACAACAGCCCTAAACTGGATTTACTGGGTCTACTGGGTTTACTGGGCTAACTGGGTTTACTGGGCTATCTGAGCTTACTGGGCTAACTGGGTTTACTGGGTTTACTGGGCTAACTTGGGAAACAGTTGGAGGCGTTTGGATTCGTGGAGCTGCTTCTTCCTCTCTCTCTCTCTGAATGTTTCCCCAGCACATGTTGAGCAGGAGTGAAAATCCATTTCTGGAGGTTGAAATGAGCCGTCCTGCCCTCCATTCCGTCTCTGTCCTGCAGGATCATCCCAGAAGTTCCAGTGCTCCTGGTTTTATGATCTGATGCTTTATTTTCTGTCCAGGCATCACAAATTGTTCAACAAGGAGCTGTATGCAGACTTCATCGCTGCCCAGATCAAGACTCTGTCCTTCCTGGCCTACATCATCCGGATCTACCAGGTGATCACGGCACCTCACCTGATCCAACAGCAACAACTTCCCATGTCAGAGTATCTGTAGCTACATTTGAAGCTTCTAGGAATGATTTCCTCCTGATGGCACTGAGATGAGCTGGTTTACTCAGACAGGCAGCTGAATAAACTAGTAACTAGGATCTCACCTGTCTCACCTGTCTCACCTGTCTCACCTACCCCCCCTCCAGGACCTGGTGGGTAAATACTCCCAGCAGCTGGTGAAGGGAATGCTGCAGCTTCTGTCCAACTGTCCCTCTGAAACGGCTCACCTCCGCAAGGAGCTGCTCATCGCCGCCAAGCACATCCTGACCACCGACCTGCGCAGCCGTACGCACACGCACACACACACACACGCACACACACTCGCACACACACACGCACGCACGCACACATCTCCAGATACAAACACACACGATAGATGACTAAAACATTTAGTCTTTAGAGACCAACCAAAGGTATTTCATGTTTTTTCTAAATAAATTATTCTGTGCAGTAAAAGACAATTTAACTTGAAGATTTTTGCACATTTTTCTCCGGTTAGAGCAACATTTAAAGTCAGGGACGCTCCGATTCCGATACCAATCATCCATGGAGCCGATCGCTGCCGATCACCTGGATTGACTGTTAGTTTTTCGCTTGAGGTATAAATGACACTATGTAAAATGGCAGAATAATCTGGCAATAAATTCACCTAATTTAGACATATTTCAATACATATCTAAAATCTTTTTTTTAAGTTACATGCTGCAGCTGAAAACAGACGTTGAGGTTGAGCGGCGCCGGCGCTCCGTCTGTGAAATATTACTACCGACAGCAGAACCAGCGTCTCGCTCCGCAGCTCCAAGTCTTGAATTACTGTTCGGGTTGTTTGTTCAGCTTTCTGAGCGAGATGCTAACCGGGGACTGTTGGTCGCTACGCTGCTCTCCCTGCTGTCTGGATCCGGATGTCTTTTGTTCCTGCATTGAGCCTCCATGCAGCCAAACTCTGTCAAGTGTTTGTTTTACAAATATCACATTAGATTTGTTGTGTTGATGCATTGCGTCATGCTTCACCCCTGAGGTCATTTCCCACCGCAACATGCAAAGTCCCCGTTCACTCAGAGCGTTGTAGTTCTGCACGACAGGACTTGTTGCTGCGCAGTGAGAAGGAAAGAGGAGATGAGCTGCAGGCTGAGAAGTGAGATTCAGCTGATTGGTTTTGGTGATCGGCAACAAGAGACAGTGATCGATCACCGGTCATACACTTTTTCACAGAAATCGGCCGATTATGATCAGTGGCTGATCGATCGGCTCACCTCGATTAAAAAGTATAAAGTGGAACCTTTTATATATTTTGTTTTTTTGCAGAGTTCATTCCCTGCATGGACAAACTGTTTGACGAGTCCATCCTGATCGGTTCTGGATACACGGCCCGGGAGACGCTACGGTTAGTCCGGTCCGGTCCAGTCTGCCGATTTAGCTGTGAATCGGTTCTGCTGGAACTCCTCCAGTTCACCTGATAAGCATTCTGGAAAAATCTGCTGTTAATGATCTTTTCCTATCAGTTACTGACCAGTTAATCGATAATATTTTCTCCTTCTGTCTCCATCCTTTGCTACAAATGATCAGATATTTGCTGAAGGAATGCTGTCACTGACGTTTAGGAAATAAAAATTATTTGCGTGAATTTTTATGCATTTCTAATATTGCATAAAATGCTTAAAATCTGCAGAATGTGGTAACTGTTTCTGTCTGTCGTGACAATCGCTAAGTGAAAGTGGTTAGCGGTAGCTTGGCTGCCTGTTGCTATGGTTACATGTGAGGCCTGTGTGTGCAGACCGCTGGCTTACAGCACCCTAGCCGACCTGGTGCACCACGTCCGCCAGAACCTGCCCCTCACCGACCTGTCGCTGGCGGTCCAGCTCTTCGCCAAGAACATTGACGACGAGTCTCTGCCCAGCAACATCCAGACCATGTCCTGCAAGCTGCTGCTGAACCTGGTGGACTGCATCCGCTCCAAATCGGAGCAGGAGAACGGGAACGGCCGGGACATCCTCATGCGGATGCTGGAGGTCCTAGCCGTGGCGCTCGAGTGTTCCCGCGCCGAGCAGCAGGAAACGTGTCTCACTGCGTTCTCTCAATCAGGTGTTTGTGCTGAAGTTTCACACCATCGCCCGCTACCAGCTCGTCTCCATCTTCAAGAAGTGCAAGCCTCAGTCGGAGATGGGCATGGTGGACCCAGGAGTGCTGCCGGGGGTGCCAGCCACGCCAACGCCGTCCACCACGCCGGCCGTCCCGCCGCCCGCCCCGCCCACGCCGGTCGCCGCCGTGGCTCCGCCGTCGGCGACGCCCTTCGACCGACCGGGGGAGAAGGAGGACAAGCAGACGTTCCAGGTGTCGGACTGCCGCAGTCTGGTCAAGACCCTGGTGTGCGGAGTCAAGACCATCACCTGGGGAATCACTTCCTGCAAAGCTCCGGGAGGTGAGCTGCTCTTCCAGGATGAGACTAAGCAGCAGCAGCAGCTTCAGAGTTCAGTTAGAAGTCCTGGGATTTGTTGTGAATTTTATGTGAAACTTGTTTCCTTCTGTCTTTCAGAAGCTCAGTTCATCCCCAACAAGCAGCTCCAGCCGAAGGAGACGCAGATCTACATCAAGCTGGTGAAGTACGCCATGCAGGCCCTGGACATCTACCAGGTACCGCCCAGCTGGTGCTGCAGCGATTGGCTAAGTAACCCAACAACCAATGAGTCGGATTCAAACAAAGCCAGAGTGTGTGAAGGTGGTGGGATCTGCTGCTCAGGTCCAGGTTGCCAACAACCAGCAGACGTACATCCGGGTGGCCAACTGCCAGACGGTCCGCATGAAGGAGGAGAAGGAGGTTCTGGAGCATTTCGCTGGTGTCTTCACCATGATGAACCCACTGACCTTCAAGGAGATCTTCCAGACCACCGTGCCCTACATGGTGGAGAGGATCTCCAAGAACTACGCCCTGCAGGTGCCTCTGAACACGCTGCCCACCGGAACGCGCTTCCTTCTTGCTCTGAGCTGCTTTGGGTTTAAATGTCTCTGGGTTTCTGGGGGTCATTGCTCAGATCTCTGCTCTGATTGGTTCCCAGATCGTGGCCAACTCCTTCCTGGCCAACCTGTCCACGTCGGCCCTCTTTGCCACCATCTTGGTGGAGTATCTCCTGGAGAGGTTGCCGGAGATGGGCTCCAATGTGGAGCTGTCCAACCTCTACCTGAAGCTCTTCAAGCTGGTGTTTGGCTCCGTCTCACTGTTTGCTGCTGAGAACGAGCAGATGCTGAAGGTACTTCCTGCTGTAGCTCCACAGCAGAGCCTAACATCCCCTCCAGCCCTTCTGTGCGTCTGTAACGCTGTTTGTTGTTCTCCTCAGCCTCACCTCCATAAGATAGTGAACAGCTCCATGGAGCTGGCCCAGTCCGCCAAGGAGCCCTACAACTACTTCCTGCTGCTGCGTGCCCTGTTCCGCTCCATCGGCGGCGGCAGCCACGACCTGCTCTACCAGGAGTTCCTCCCTCTGCTCCCCAACCTGCTGCAAGGTGCAACATGGCTGCCTCTCCTCAGGGCCCATTCATGTTGTTCGTAATGGCCGCTGGTGGAGAAGGTTCACCCGGTGCTTTACTTCCTCCAGGCCTCAACATGCTGCAGAGCGGCCTCCACAAGCAGCACATGAAGGACCTGTTCGTGGAGCTGTGCCTGACGGTTCCGGTCCGCCTCAGCTCCTTGCTGCCCTACCTGCCCATGCTGATGGACCCGCTGGTGTCTGCGCTCAACGGCTCCCAGACTCTGGTCAGCCAGGGCCTCCGCACGCTGGAGTTGTGTGTGGACAACCTGCAGCCCGACTTCCTGTATGACCACATCCAGCCGGTCCGGGCCGAGCTCATGCAGGTGATGGTTTGGACCTGCTGGAGTCTCTGTAGACTCATCCGCCTCCGACAGCTGCACTCTGATAGCCTGGGCCGGCATTGAGCGGCCCAGTCAATGGCCGGGCCACCATTGGCCGGGCCACCATTGGCCGGGCCACCATTGGCCGGGCCACCATTGGCCGGGCCACCATTGATTGGGCCAAATGCATTGACTTGTTCAGATAATTTAGCTCAAATGTCCCCTGATTATTGGTAATTGTGAGTCTGTGGCTCCTGCTTTTAGATTTAACTTTCAGCTTCTTACTGAGCGGATCAGAACCAGAACATCTGTTTTTGTCATGTGATCAGACAATCCTCCAGGTTTGTGTTTCAGTTGCCATGGTGACTAAATGTGATGATTTAACTGATGCTGTTCTGTGCCGTTAAACGGGTCAGAACCTGTCGACCAATCAGAGAGCTCCCCATTGTTTTAGCTGGGAGTCATTTAATCCCCAGAACCAGCCTGTAAACGGGTTCTGGTCAGGTTCTGGGCCCGTCCGTCGTTCTGCCGCGGTCTGAAACTCTGCCACTGGCGTCCCGCAGGCCCTGTGGCGGACGCTGCGCAACCCGGCAGAGAACATCTCCCACGTGGCGTATCGCGTTCTGGGGAAGTTCGGCGGCAGCAACAGGAAGATGCTGAAGGAGTCCCAGAGGCTGCACTACGTGGTGACGGAGGTCCAGGGCCCCAGCATTAAGGTGGAGTTCACCGACTGCAAGGCCTCCATCCAGCTCCCCATGGAGAAGGTAGGACGATGACGATGATGATGATGATGATGACCTCTGTACCTCTGTCTGTCTGCTTTGACGTCGTTCCTCCTTCTGACTGCTATGTTTGGGCTGAAGAGAAGAATCAGCCATAAAAGAGCCTCATATTCCTCACTATTGTTCTCCACAGAGAGCCATAAGTCTCTGTCACAGGTGTGTGTGTGTGTGTGTGTGTGTGTGTGTGTGTGTGTGAGTGTGAGTCCTTCAGGTAATTAAATTCTTGTCTTGTTTCTTCTCCTCATCCAGTCAGTAATCATCAATCTGGTGCAGGCCACCGTGACGACATTATTTACTCTGTCTAATGACTGCTCTCTTTTTGGATATCGGGACACACACACACACACACACCCCCACACACACACTCACACACACACACACACACACACTCACGCCCAGGAAAGCAGTGCTGCGTCTCAGAGGGTTCGATCTGAGACATCAACACTTTTCTGATCTGGACGGAAAATGATTTTTATTTGCGCGTTGGAACTCGACTTCATTTCAGTGATCAATTAAATTTTCAATCATATTTGAATCATTTTCAATTCAAAACATATTTTCGTTGTTGACATTAGCTGCTACTAAACATGTAGCAGGAGTAAAACCAACAAATAGAAAACTAACGGCTCCTCCTCTGTGTCTCCGTGTCTCTGCTGTGTCCAGGCGATAGAAACGGCCCTGGACTGTCTGAAGAGCGCCAACACGGAGCCGTACTACAGGCGGCAGGCCTGGGAGGTCATCAAGTGCTTCCTGGTGGCCATGACCAGCCTGGACGACAACAAACACGCCCTCTACCAGCTGCTGTCCCACCCCAAGTCAGTACTTTCTGCTTCACACCGGGCGCGTCGTAGCTTTCAGGCTGCGCTCAAAGCCTGCAGGCCTGAAGTGAAAACGCAGCAGGAAATGATCCTCTGGGATCCCAGGGATCTGAAGATCACAAGATCTCACTGTGTTTAACTTGCTGCTTTTCAGGACAGCCAGTTTAAACTGTGACTGACTGAAGGCAGCCAGACACAGAAACAGACGTTGTCAACATAATGACAACGGTGGAAAATGTTTTAATTTCACAGAAATAAATGAGCCTGGCAGCGATTGAACCTGCAGGAATATATGAGTTTATCTGTTTCACATTAAAATGACGATTATTTAAAGGAAACTTCACTGATTTTGGAGCAACAGTTTGAACATGAAATATTCCCCGATTGCTTCTCGTTAAACTTCTGAGGCCGTTTGGCTCAGGAGTGAAAGTCGGTTGTGAGTTTGAGTCCATCGTTTCTTCTGTGCTTTACTGGCAGTTCCCTTCGTCAGAGTTAGCAGAACAGCGGGTTAGCGTTAGCTTCTGCTACTGTTTCTTTGTGTTAGGGTTAGCTGGGGATCAGACGGCTGCGGCGTGAGACCTACTTCCTGACTCGTTCAGTGTCTGTCCAGATCAGGAGCTAATGATGATGTAAACACAGTAAAACCACGTTAGTAACAGTGGGAATGTGATTACTGAGCGTCAGCCGATCCCTGTTAGCTGCTGCTCCCCCTGCAGCCCCATCAGCTGCGTCCAGGTGGTTCCATTCATTGGTTCCTGCCTGGCAGCAGAGGGGCTAAAGCCTGGTGCAGCTGCCAGGTGATCATGTGACCTGGCGTTTCCTCTGCAGCTTCACTGAGAAGTGGATTCCCAGCGTCATCATCTCCCACCGCTACAAGGCCCAGGACACGCCGGCCCGCCGCACCTTTGAGCAGGCCCTGACCGGAGCCTTCATGTCCGCCGTAATCAAGGACCTGCGGCCCAGCGCGCTGCCCTTCGTCGCCAGCCTCATCCGCCATTACACCATGGTGGCCGTGGCCCAGCAGTGCGGTGAGGCCCAATCGGTTCGATCAGAGGCGTAGCAGGCTTTGACCTGCTGCTCCGCATTTTATTCTGTCCTCATCGTTATTTTCCTGTCCAGGACCTTTCCTGCTGCCCTGCTACCAGCTGGGCAGCCAGCCCAGCACCGCCATGTTCCACAGTGAGGAGAACGGGTCGAAGGGCATGGACCCCCTGGTTCTGATCGACGCCATCGCCATCTGCATGGCGTACGAGGAGAAGGAGCTGTGTAAGATCGGAGAGGTGGCTCTGGCCGTCATCTTTGATGTGGCCAGCATCATCCTGGGCTCCAAGGAGAGGGTAGGCCTCGCCGACCGTGAGCATGCTGAGGTGGCGTGTGTTGCCATGGTAACCCCCGCGGCTCCGCCCCCAGGCCTGCCAGCTGCCCCTGTTCTCCTACATCGTGGAGCGCCTGTGCGCCTGCTGCTACGAGCAGGCCTGGTACGCCAAGCTGGGCGGCGTCGTGTCCATCAAGTTCCTGATGGAGCGGCTGCCTCTCATCTGGGTCCTGCAGAACCAGCTCACCTTCCTCAAAGCGCTCCTCTTCGTCATGATGGACCTGACTGGAGAGGTGGGATCATAACCGGCTGCCACTAACTTGGTTACTTTACTGGATTCCTCGCTGGCCCACCAGGCTGCCAACAAGCTTTAACAGTAATGCTTCAAGGTTAACCTGGAAAAAAACCAGTTTCATAAAAATGTTAATAAAATAAAGACTTTTTTAAAACCCATACTGGTTTTGCCCTGAAGTTCAGCTTTGTTCTGACTGTTTGGGCTGGACAGAACCTCCTGCGCTCTACAATATTTATTTCTTTATTTACCAGTCCAACATTCCCAACACTTCTTGTTTTATGTATTTTATGAGATCCAGTTTAAAGCAGAGGGAGTTTAAAATCCAAAACCACCGCTAAACATTTTACTTCATTTCGTGTTCCACTAAATTATCATTTATAGACATTTTAATAGAATCATCTTTGTTGTTTTATTCCAATATGTTAATTTATTGTCTTTAAACCACTTATTTAGAAGTCTCTACAGTCATTCCCAGACCAAAATGTATCAAATGTGAACAGGATGAATTCCAACACTTGGACACGTTGGTCCCAGCACTAAATCCCAGTAAAACCATTAAAGTTTGAGGCTGAAGCAAGAACAGATTCTCTGGCTGAGAAAGCGACTCCTCATCGACTTGTCCCCAGGTGTCGAACGGAGCGGTCGCCATGGCCAAGACCACCTTGGAGCAGCTGCTGGTGCGCTGCGCCACGCCGCTGAAGGACGAGGAGAAGACGGAGGAGCTGCTGGCCGCCCAGGATAAATCCTTCCACATGGTGACCCACGACCTGGTGCGAGAGGTCACGTCCCCCAACTCCACCGTCAGGAAGCAGGCCATGCACTCGCTGCAGGTCCTGGCCCAGGTCACCGGCAAGAGCGTGACGGTCATCATGGAGCCCCACAAGGAGGTAACCCACCACCACACTGGCACCACAGAGGTTAAAGGTCAGGAGGGTCCTGTTAACACCCGGCTGCTCTGCAGGTTCTGCAGGACATGGTTCCTCCCAAGAAGCACCTGCTCCGCCATCAGCCCGCCAACGCCCAGATCGGCCTGATGGAGGGCAACACCTTCTGCACCACGCTGCAGCCGCGCCTCTTCACCATGGACCTGAACGTCATGGAGCACAAGGTCTTCTACACAGAGGTACCGCTCCCACAGTCCACCCAGTCCACCCAGCCTCCTGCTCTTTAAATCACCAGTTTAACTTCCCAACCTGTGTGCAGCTGCTGAACCTGTGTGAGGCAGAGGATGCTGCTCTGATGAAGCTGCCCTGCTACAAGAGCCTTCCCTCCCTGGTTCCTCTGCGGATCGCTGCCCTCAGTGAGTCAGTTTGACGCCGACAGACTCCGGCGCGACGCCGACAGACTCCGGCGCGACGCCGACAGACTCCGGCGCGACGCCGACAGACTCCGGCG
>CAEGAE010004819.1:0-91512 GCA_903067095.1 Girardinus metallicus | reverse complement strand
GTGGGAGGAAGCCGGAGAACCCGGAGAGAACCCACGCATGCACAGGGAGAACATGCAAACTCCGTGCAGAAAGACCCTGGGCTGAGAATCGAACCCAGAACCTTCTTGCTGCAAGGCAACAGCTCTACTAACTGCGCTGCTGTGCATTTTGTGAATCCACCTTTTCTTTTTTCAAGTTCAGTTATGCTGAAGTTACAAGTAAACAAGCCACATTGTTCGGTTCTAGCGTCTATTAACGCACAGTATTCCTTACGTTGTCTCCCATCTCCCAGCATCAGAGCCTCTTCGAAGTGTCTGGTTAAATGTAATTTTTTTTTTCAGGAATGTACCCACATCAATGGGGAAAGTCAATTTTTGGAGAACTTAATGTTCCACTGCTTCAGCAACGTCCGCCAGTATCAAGAGGGATTTTCCAAAAGACTTTGTGTGACTGAGGTGTCCGTTCCTTCTCTCTACCAAAACGATAGACACAGCAAAGCAGTAAGCTCCAAGTAACGCTAAAATGACAAGAAAGCTTATTTTAATTTTGTGTGTTCGTATGATGACTTGAGCCCCGCCCCAAAGTTGAGGGGCGGGGCTATGGACAGTCCAGCGTTAACCACATTGTAATTTTACATTATGCTGATTTAAGGACATAATTATTACATTCATTTTAATGTTTCTAATTATTTAAGTAAGTAAGCAATGTTTTCATTTTGTTTGTGCATTTTAAGAATCTCCCATATAAGGGCTTCAGTGATACTGAAATATGTTTGATGAAGCCCAAATCTCTTGTACCTGTACTTTGCGTAGCACAGAAACAACAGAGGCCACGATGCACAGCATCACATTGAAGCTGATGAAGAACTTGTTGATGAAGCAAGCATCAGGTCTGGCGTAGAAGATGAAGCACAATACAACCGCAGTAAACGCAGTGACGTAGTTAAGGGTCATGACGCCCAGCAAAGCTAAAAACAGACAGCACAAAACAAATGATGTTGCAGAAACAATTTACGTCTATGAAAGGACACTATTAAAAATAGAGTTGCAGTTGTCGACACAGACCTGTGTACCAGCCTCTGGAATTGCCGTTCTCCATATTTTCCACCCAAGACTCATTCCATGAGTGAGCAAAATCCACCAGCAGCACCAGTTGGATGAGAATAAAAAAGAAAGCTCCTCCAGAGCCTATGACGAACCATGCTGCAACAACACAAAGCCACACGGGTCATTCAGTTACTCCTCTGGCAGACACCGTAATGAGAAAAAGTATAAAGGTCTTACTGTAGGTGAAAGGCCCATCTGGAATATAAAAGGCACCAACGGTACTTGCCACCAAGGCAACAAACTTATAGAACCAGTATCTGAAAATAAATATGATGAGTTTCAGTTAGATAATAAGACGGTTATAATTGTGTGGTAAATTCACCAAAATCAAAGCTGCTCTCTCACCATCCCTGTTTATTCTGCTTTAATCAAATTCTAGTTTGGTTCATTTGGGGAGGTACGAAAGTACAATCGAACTCCAAAAATATTTGTTCAGCTGAAGTGAATGTGATGTCAAGTGGACCGGAGACCCATCCAAGAGCAAGAAGTGAACTACAGCACAGGGTATTCTGGGTAAATACAACCAAAACAAAAGCACAATTGTAGAGGCTTTCAAAAGGTTAAGTTCATTAGACAAACCACAGTGTGAAAACACACCAGCTGAAAATGTAACAAATGTTGCAATTTTAGTTCCCAACAGAACCAAATCTACTGGACTATTAGGCAAGAAAAGCCTGATTAGTTTTTTTGACACACCACATCTGATATTGCTGATTGATTCATTCAAAGCCTGTCTGTATTTCTGAATTCACCAGATCTTATAATGAGAAATATTTTGTCTTAGAGCAAAGCGAAACCATGCCCACACACACCTAAGAAAAATTACCTAAGAAAAATTGTTATGAATCCCAAATTTTAAATAAGCAAGACACTACCAGCTTTTGCCACAGAAAGAAGTTGAATGGTCAGAGATCAGCCCCCTGTCCGATATGAAAAGACACGCCTGGACTCTGGAGGTGTTCTTCAGACATCTGGATGCAGCTGCCTCAGTACAAGCAGAGGCCACAAAGAGGGAGTCACCTGGCAGAGCATTTGGGTGGAAGTGAGATACGATCGGAAGAGACTAAAAGGAAGTCCGTATAAGGTGAGCAGTGGATTGGTGCAGATACACATCCTTCATCGGCTCGGTGTCTTGGCCCTCATTTCCGTCTGAAAGGTTAAGAATGAAGGGGGGCAGTCTGGGAACTCTAGGATGAGACATCCTCTCTTGAATTGACATAACGGTCCTCTTGCTAGAGTTAAAAGTACACTTTGGTCCAATCATCCGGTCCTGTCATACACCTCATTTCCTCGTACGCTCTCTATGAATCCCATCTGCTCCAGTAGGCTTGTTTGGAGGTTATTGCCCTTCTTGCGTAATTATAAAAGATCTAGGGTTGGATGAGTGGCTGATCAGCTGCAAGGCCTTTAAATTTAATATTGAGGGATAGTCTTGGGTCAAATAGGCTCAAACTAGTTATGTTTTTGGACTGTAGGGGGAAGTCGGCATACCCATAGGGTACTCACACATACATCAGGAGAACAGATTAACTCTATTCAGATGGAGCAGCTAAGTTCTTGCTCTATATCTTAAATCTAACAATAACAAAGCTCAATTTTATGTTAAATAACTTATTTTCACATGTTGACAATAAGGCTCTTTTTGCTTGTGGCCCCATGAATGTGAGTAATTTCAAGAGGAGTTTTCAAAAATCAGACTACTCTAACTAACTTCTAGTTTGACTATGGAGTAAAGCACACTGTCTGTCTCAATTTATTTTTATCAAGTTTTTATTGAGGGTTGGGCTGGAGTGTGCCATGCCTTTAAATACATTTTCATATGCCTGAAAATCTGAAGGAGCTGTTGCAGAAACGTTTCATGCTGTTACCAGATGATTGGAACCAAATGCTTCCATGTTAACCTGTGTCTCTGTTCTTAACCTTCAGCCAGACAAGGTGTAATGGTTACCTATGCTGAACCTTTTTCTACTTCCGATTTGAAGATGTTTCTCTTGAGTATTCTCTTGCATGTTTTAATTTCTCCAGCTAGGAATAGATAAGCGAACAAGTAAACTTTATAAACTATTATCTCAACATTATTTGACGACACAATTTTGAGGTCTCAGCAGCGCAGAACTTTGGCACCCCAACAGTTCATGGGGAACATGCAATGTCGCATGACCCAAGGCAAAGAGGATAAAACCCATGCCATATTGGTCTGTGATAAGCTGAAAAACATTGAAACTTGACAAACTTTCATAATCTCACTT
This sequence comes from Girardinus metallicus, assembly GCA_903067095.1. NCBI lineage: Eukaryota > Metazoa > Chordata > Actinopteri > Cyprinodontiformes > Poeciliidae > Girardinus > Girardinus metallicus. The sequence goes on along the minus strand of CAEGAE010004819.1, from coordinate 88,177 downwards.
TTATAGTAACATCCATGCATCCGTCTAAGGACTGCTTTTCCTTGCAATGTCACGAGGGGAGTGGTTCCTAATACAAAGATGGAATACCTTAAACAAGTCAAAAGTCCATGAGAGGAGAGGGAAACACAGACACACAGGACAGACAACCATACACTCACATACTCACACCTAAGGACAATGTGGAGACCGTTTCACCATTATGGGGCTGGGAGAGGAGAGAACCCACCATTTCTTAAACTGTCTTTTGTAGATTGATAGTAAAAGACCTATCCCTTGAAACCATCAATAGTGCTCCAAGATTTTAGAGCCTTGGAGCATTCTCTTGACATGGAATCCCAGAGGAATATTTCACAGATAAAGACATCCCAAGGCTCAAAAGTAAGTTCCAGAATCTCTAAAAGCAGATAGGACAGCTCTATTGACTTTTTTTCTGAATCAGTGTCACTAAAATAAAAAAAAAAAGACTCAAACAGTCTTCTTTACTAAATAAGTTGTGGACCAATCTTGCCATGTTTCTTCTTTAGCTTTGAAAGCTCATAACAACTGCATTTACAATTTAATTCTTTATTTCACCTCTTCTTTTTTTTTCTTCTTTTTTTTAAATAACGTAAGGTGCCGGTTGATTCCGCTAATCTGAGAATTTCTTGTTTGTTTCACGATAGGCTAAATATTCCTGCCACTATTTCAGTCCTTACCCATTGTGTATGGAAGCACGAGGGTCTCTGCTGGTCTTGATGTTAAGTGTAAAAATGGAGAAGCTCAGGAACCACATGCTCATGCCGAAGCAGAAGCGGTACACCGCTTTGTAGCCCACCAACATCTCACACTTCAAGTGTGCCTGACGGGCTGGAATAAAGAAGCTTTCCGTGTCATCACAGAAACCTGGAACCTGACAAAAAAAAAAAAGAGGAACAATCTGAGCATTGCACTTCGCATTTAAACAAGGCTGACACATGACCCTACACAGTATCTAAAACTAATTTAGGTCTTGCCAAGGGTAAAATTGGGAATTGATCTTAAATAGATCAATTCAGAGGAACAATAACAGTGGACATGCGCCTCGTCGTGGTTCAGTATTTGCAGATTCACCTCTACATTGATTTTTGTGTGGAACATAACTCTATTATTAGCTAAAAAATCTGCTGATTCTTCATAAATATTCCAAGGAAAATGCAGCTTGGGAAGCTGAAAAACCCGGACGCCATGCTGCTTGAAATGCGATTGGGTGGTGTTTGCAAAGCAGCTCACCCAGAGCGCCATTTAGTTTCGTTGACACTCTGAAACCCTTAGCGGTAGACATAAGGAAGACAGTGGATGTTAGCTTCGACAGTAGGGCTAAGACGGTTTCCACTGTGAATATTAAAGAACATTAAGGTGTACTTGGTGTTTTAACTGTTAGAATAGGCAGTTCTAAACATTCTTAGAGAAGATCTTCAGTATTTGCAGATTGCAGCTATTCGCGCACGGTTGTGGTCTCTTAACATTTACGAATACTCTGGATACATCGTGTGCATATTAAGTATATTTTCTGCAGTCTATAAATCTTTGCGGAAGTGGGGAGTGGGGGCGCTGTCAGCTTTTTATTCAGAAACATAACCACTCCATCTACGCTGTGATTGCATAATTTATTTGTACCCTTCTGAGTTGTTGCTCCATTCCTGGTGAGAGCATTATGCAGGCAACAATGGTACCCAACAACAGGATGGAAGCGTAGATGATTCTGGTCACTGTGGAGTTTCTGCTGCTTGGACAGCAGCCGCAAACTGGACACGTAGCATTGCTGCACATCTGGGGAAACAAACGAATTATGGCGAATAGAAAAGAGCCTAGAAGATACGGGTAAAAGTGGTTATCTGTAATGTACAAATTATTTTTTTAATAAGGACAGGAGGACTCTCTACATGTGTCTGAAGATAGATTTGTTTCATTTCTAGGAACCACATTTTCCCTTGATAAATAAGTGTGTATCCTGACCCTCAGTGTCACTTAGTTTAAACTCCATTGACAGATGCAGCTCAAGGGATATTAAGGAATGGCTCTCTCAAAAATTCCTCCACCTGAATAATGAGAAAACCGAATGGATTTTGTTCAAAAGTCATGTAACCATTTCACCCAGTCTAGGTCTTTTACCCCCAATTTCTCCCAATGAGGGGATAGGGGGACACTCCTAATGATATAAAATTAGGAGTGAAACTTGACCGTAGCTTAAAACTTGGCAGACCAGAGGATGATTGTTGTAAAAAAAATTTTTTCCACCTTCATCTGCTTTCTAAAGTACAATTTTGCAATCAATGTCTTTTAGTCTACTCATTGATTTTAATTTTTTGAAGTCGTTGGAGGTTCGTGCAATTTCACGGGACTATCTCGAAATTATTTACTTGAGATATATGACAATTGTGGTGGGAAAAGAAAACTTTGTTTTATTTACTGGGGAAGCGGAACTCGATAATAAAAGATTTCAGAGAAGCTATTATTGTTTTTTGAACTTGCTGAATCCGCTCTGTCCAAGGACACAGGTGCAAGCCAGAGATATGAAAAAAAAACAAAGTTTCTTTGTTTTTTCTCTGATGGGAAAATCCCCAAGGAGGGAAGCTGATAGAAAATTCCATACTTACGTGACCAATTCCCTTGGTCACGTAAGCAGAAACATAGAGAAATGTATGTTTTTTAAGTTTAATTCTCTGGGTTTGATCTGCCAAGAATCTCATTGGTTTTCTTTTACTCCGATTTTCGAAATAAAATATCTAAAAGATGAATGCGCATTTCTCTGACTGACTCAGTATTTCGCTATTACTTAATAAGAACATTTTACTACACTATTTAAAAGGGTGGCTTCTCAATATCATTTGTAATTTCTTATAGAAAAGGGTTCAAACATCACCTGCGCAAATATATCGCCTATTGTCATTTGTTGGACTAGGAAAATCTTGCGTATCGCCCAACCTTAATGCCTGCTGCATTTGGGTCCACCACCAACACACGAACCAGCCCAGCTGGACCCAGCAGACCAACTGTCTTTTGAAGATTTCTCTGCTTTAAGAGCCACTGTCAGAGAATATACTGACACAGTGGCCAAGCCCTGGTGGCCATGGCGGCAGTTTAAAGTTGCATCAGACAAAAACACTTGCTTACATTGGGAACAGAGACAGGATGTTTAATCCAGAAGATCTTCACATTGAAACAAAGTTGCTGAAACACAACTAAATCTGTGCCTGTGTTGCTGCAAATAATTTCAAAGTGTGTCTGTCGGCATCATGTCAATAAATACCAGGTACAATTGACAGATTTATACCACTTAGCAGCCAACAAACATATATGTTCTGCACATGGATTTTTGTTTTTCCTTCAATGCAGCAACAGCTGAGAGGAGTCAAAGAAAGGCACCAGAGGATTGTCAACATGTTAATACCCCTGGCAGGTAAACAAAGTCAGCTTAATCTTCTTACAAACTGGGCCATGGCAATTTAAAGGAGGTCACATGACAACCAAACAACCACGACAGAACCAGAAAGACATTTTTGGAAGATAGTTCATTCCTCTCTGACCACAAAGCAAGAAAGTCCTTCACTGTGGACAACTCAGCACAGAGAGTTACTGCAATTATATTAGGTTGTCCAGTAATCCAGAGTACTAAGACTGCCTCTTTTTGCTGTTATTACCATTAGCTTGAATATTTGCTATGGATACAATGGGTTGCTTTGATTTATAGCCGTAATTTTTAAAGAGTGTTGTTCAAAAATGATAAAAAAAATAGATTAAGAAATATGGAAATTCTGGACTGTGACCTACACTTCTATAAGGTTCTGTGTGTTAGATCTAGTGCCTCCACATCTCCAATTGTTCTCAATAGGATCTAAATGAGGACTATTGAATAATTATCAGTTTGTCATATGCCTTGGCACTGAAACAAAATCACGCTGGCCAAAGAATCTCATTCGTCACATGAAAGTCCACATAAGAAGATGATGGAGCATTATAAAAAAATAAAAAAAAAATCTGTATATTTAACAGTGAAAATTGACAGGAAACGTCCGTAAACTTTAAAACAATTTAAAACTGTTGACAAATTAAGCAGTATTTTGTACATTTTGCATTTGTACATTCATTTTATAGGTTGCTTTCATGTTAATTTTATAAAAAATCTAGATTATTTTCCTTAAGTTAAAACATTTTCTTTTACAGTAAAACACTGACTCCAGCACCATTGCTAACCCCAGTGACGATGTCGTCTAACCTGAAAGAAAAAAAATGTGTGAATACTTACACAGCTTGTGAAGGTAAAGACCCCCTGGACAGCCCCCATAACCGGCCTGCTCCGTTACAGCAGTCCTGTTCCAGTTACATTCTCACTGTCCCTTGCAGGAAGGTTTTTCTTTTGAGCTGTGATGACTGAACGGAGCTGCTTCAGTCGGATGAAACTCTGCAGCTCAGTTTGATTGGCTTGTGGGTTAAACACCTCATCTGCTTAGCGCGTCACGCTGCGTCCTGAGACCTGCTGACTCGTGGAAAGCGATTTCAGCGTTTCATCAAAACAAAAGTAGGCAATCAACTATTCGATTCCCATTAAAACCGACTGATATGAAAAGCTTGTATCGTGACATGTTTTTCAGTCATGTTGGCCAGGCTGTGACCTTACACAGCCACTTCATCCACTTGCTACTCTACAAGTGCATAAACGTATATTTTTCTTTTGGTATATATCCACATTTTCTTTTATTTATTTTTCCATCACTACATCAAAACGTTTCCCGAGGCTGAAAATCTTTTTACTTCCAATAGCAATAGTGATTCTGATAACTCCTGTTCTTGCCTTCGCTGTACCGGCTTCCTGCACCTCAAGATTTCTTTTAAAATTCTTGTTTGTACTTTCGCGGTTGAGGTCTTCCGAGTCAAACGTTATTGGCTGCATCCTGAACCCGTTTCAAACCCCGTGGACACTGTGCTTTTCGGGGACGTCCTCCCACTGTCCCTACACTGCACAGGCTCTTAGGAAACAACTAAAGGTTGTTGTGTTTTTTTTAAATAGCCTTTTGCTTTTGTTAATCACTTTGTGATCTATGTGTGTGTGTGTGTGTGTGTGTGTGTGTGTGTGTGTGTGTGAAAGGTGCTATGGAAATACATTTTCACTTTCTTATGCTACTTACTTGAGGTCAAGTTATCGTCAGTGATCGATGTGGCGAGGCACAAAACGTCACAGTTACCCTCATACATAAGCGCAAATATTGATGATTCCTTGCTAATATTTATAAATTAGCTCCACAAATCTGTGATTTTGATTGTAGATATAAAAAAAATAAATAAATAAATCACTAACTATTGAAGGGAGTAACTGATATTAAAAGACGTTCATTATTACATTTTATTTGTTGAATGCAGAAACAGCCATTTATTAATATTTTAACTGTTTAATGGCGATTTAGCAACACATTCTGGTACAACTGGCCATTGAGAACATTCATATTGATCTGACCCGGTCTGGGCCAGAACCCAACAGCAAAATGAGGGGGCGTCACTATGGAAACCCTGGTAATATTGTGTGGAAGTCTAACACTTTGTTTAAATGGCTGTTTTAACATTTCCCCCCCAACTTGCTCATTTTTGCTCAAGATGTGACGTCCAACATCATTTAGTTCTGCTATTAATCCAAGTTAGGTCAGTTAATTTTGCTGATAATACTGAAACCACTAAGATTTATTCCAGTCACATTTTTTTTTCTCTGTTTATGCCTCCAATCATTCCTCCGTTATCATAGCAACGTTCTTCTTCTGCGCTGTGGACATAGGAGTCTCATTGAGGTAGCATGAACACGCTAATAAAAAAAAAAAATTAAAAAAACTGGAATTGAACATCAAGACCTGCTGTGTGACGGAAGCTTTATACCTAAAGGCAATTTAGAGAAATCACATCAGTGAACCTAACTAAGAAATCTATTTTTTTTTTTTTACCTGAACCATAATTAAGAATTTCCACCATTTTTGAACAATAACAGTATAACAAACAGAATGCGCTTTGATAGCATTACCTCTTTTCTGTACATTATCTATATATGCATATAAAAAAAGAGGAAATTTTAATCACACAAAGTGTATAGACAGTCATACAAAATACAACTGTGTGCAAAAGTAATAATGTTTAATTCAAATAAAACCATGCAACAGGTGACCGTCACCCTGATTAGGCTCTACCCCGTTACAAAATAAACATCCAAAGCCGTACGTCGTCTTCAGTGAGCGTTCACTGAACGACAGAAAGAAGAGACAATTCCATGGAATACACAGGGAAAAAAAACAAAAACAAAAAAAAAAACAACAAAGCTGAACGAAAACGTTCTCCAGTGGTGATCCTCACAGAAACGCCTCCCTCCCCCCTTCCCCACCCAAGACCCCCAATTTGGCCCTTTTCCCAGTGGTTGCTAGCAATTAGCACAAAGCACTATGAAACACATGGCACAGAAGTTTGGCAAAAGAAAGAAATAAAAAAAAGAAACAGTTAAAACAAAGCAGCTTTCGGATACATAGCGTCAAGGAGATGCTCATCTCCTTGTATTGGACATGCTTAGTTCAAGAAAGGTCCCGAGAAGTTTACTCCAGGTAGAAACGGGAACGACTGGAAATATGAAGCTAACTTAAGCGAAGTGGTAAATCGTGGTTTTTTGGGGGGGTTTTTGGCCTTTTTGCAGGGGATCTTTTGCAGCAGATTGTGGTTCGTCGTGCACAAAATGTCAACAGCCTCACATGAGCCCAGAATACACCGATACATTCCGTCAGACCATTTGATGGGTCGCGATCTGGATGCGAAGAGGAAAAATAAAAGCTGACTAAGACTTTTCTTTTTTTTTAATACCGCTGGTCAGCATGATAGACGGCTGGGCAGCGGGTGAGGCGGCTGGGTTCTCCGGGCAACGGAAGGCTCTGATAGGAAGAAGTTGGGGCTGACAGTCTTGGATAACATGATGGTTGAACAGCTTCAGAGAGAGGGTGTGTGCATATACATATATATATCTGTGTATGTGTGTGAGAGTGTTGACAGTAGCAGCAGCTTCAGTTGCTGTAGACCTGGCCCTCAGGCGGCTGGGAGAGCCTGCTGTTCTCTTTCATCATCATGTGCTGCCTGAGCTCCTGCAGCACCATCTTGATGTTGTAGGAGTTCTTCCACCGGGACAGCGCCGACACAGACTTTAGGTCCACCTGAGGGAAGAAACGCTCCCTTCGCTTCATCTGTTTTGCTTCAGCGTCGAATATTTGTTACAACTCAATTTACTCGGGGGTCTGTTGTTACAACTGATTTCGTGAAAATTCCATTTAATTCCCATCAGATGGAAATGAAAAACCATCATGTCTTGTCATTTCCAAAAATGAAAAAGAATGATGGTTTTGTTTGGTGGTGTTCATGTTTTTAAATACTGTTTGTATAATTATTTTTTCTTCTTTTTTTTTTTGTTTAATACATGCAACTAGGGATGCACGAGATCGAATTTCTGATCGATATCCTATATGCCAATATATTAAAACTCATTTGGCCGATACCAATGCTGACATTTTTTTCCTTACCTACTTACTGAAACTATATGGCCTTCTCTACTGTGGAACTAAAATACTGAATTATCTTTGTCAATTTAGCCTGCTGCCAAATGCAAAAGCTAAAAAGGAGGCTGAAAATGATGCTACACTTTCAACTTACATTATGTTTAATGTCAAATTTATTCATGACATCTGCTCTCGCTAAGACAATGACAACACTCAGTGAAAATTTGTAAATCTTCACCAAACTGAACTCAACCTGTTCACAAGCAACAAGTGAAAAGCACATCAGTCGTGCATTAACACTTAACAGTTTCTCATGACGTTCTGCTGTGCTGCCGATATCGACGCTGGTTGGTCATAAAAACGACTCTTTTTACACCAGTGAGTTCTTTTGGCAGAATGGCCGATGTCCGATATGAAAATTTACAGCCAATATCGGCCAATGGCGATGCCATGCCGACAATATTGTGCATCCCTACATGCAACACCTTACGAATGAGGGACGATGTGCTTTTCCATTACTGAAAGCCTTTCAAATAAGTAACTTTTCACAAAACACTATCCATGAGTCCCGCGGGCTAGCATCAAAGATTATTGTACAATCAGAAAAGCAAAAATGTGTTAAATATAAAGAAAAAAAGAAAAAAAAAAATGACACTCACCGCACCAGTTGAACTGTTAACACCAGTCAAGTTGATTCTGTTAACAAAGCGGACCATAGGCGGGTACTCTGGGTACCTGTGACCACAGTCTATTTTCAGACTGTATATTCTGCCTTCATAAACAGTCTGAAATGCAAACAGGACAAAATGAAAAAACGTTACACATGAATAAAATGGGGGTAAAAACCCGACGTGAACCTCTGACCGGCTCCAGCTTTGCTTTGGGCCGCGTTCAAAGGCTTCTGGACCCAGAAGCCTTTGAACTTAGAGGCTCATTCCTGACATTAAGACTCAGAGTTGACAAAACGATCACACTTATATGTTGGTTCTTCACATGATTATTCACAAAGTTTCACGCCACAGCACGGTCCAGCAGAACAAAAAATTAGAGAGAGCAGGAATTTCTGTAGTTGGGTTTCCACCAGAACCAGCCTGAACTTTTGTTCTCCAAAGTTATTTTCAGGAGCCTTCGGTGCAGAGACGGTGAAAATGTTTCTGATTGGTGCATTGCTTAGATTTTGAGCCAAGTGGGGTCAGCTGATGCAAGTTACAAGTTCACCAGCATCAAGTTTATGTCCAGACAAAAATGTGCTGGGAGCCAAAAACATTTAGATGTGGTAACTCTGGAGCTACGACGTTGGTTTGATCACCTATTTATTCAGAGTTAAAACACTTTGTTCCATTTCAAAAACGTGTTCTGTGTGTGTGTGTGATGTGTGGTGTGTGGCGGGGGCTCACCTTAGCAGGGCCGATAATCATGCCGTTCCAGTGAGTTAGCATCATGTCGTCATCATCTGCGAGGCCCCAGCTCACCGTACCGTCTCCACCACCTTTCTGACCTTCTTCCAGCTCCTCCAGCAGCCGAAAGCTGCGAGGAACAACAACGCCTTTTATACGCGCGTGCGGGCACACACACACACACCCACCCACGCACGCAGAGAGAGAGAGAGGAAAAGAAACACATTGAAAAAATAAATACATCAGTGCTTTTCAACACCAGACCTTGATGCACATGAACCTGCATGTTTTCGATGTTTTGTTTTACAACTTCAGCACACCTGATAAAAACTGATGGCTGAACCGCAATCATCTGAGTCAGGTGTGTCAAAGCAGAAAAACTTCTGAAAACACGAACATAAAACGATAAACACTGGCTTACACAAACACGAGTCTGTGACGGAGAGAAACGTTTCTGTAGAAGATACCAGTAGGCGTCGCTCCTTCAATATGTTGAAAATACATCACTCTTACCGCCAGTGTCCACACTAACATCCATATTGAATAATAATATTTTAACCACGTGATGTCCTCATATTATATAGTCCTAGACTCAACTAGTGGTTTCCACATTTCCTTCTTTACTAAGGAACTATGTATAAAATGAGTTTACTAGGCTCAAAAAACACAAAGGGAAAGTAACACGAATCCTCATGCTTTAAATGTTATGTTTGTGTGGCTTATTTTCTGGTTTTCCATTATATTTTAATACATTTTCGATGTGTCTTAATGTCAGAGACCAGAATATCTGAGTATCAGAAAACATTTTTAATATATGCTAACCGCGGTCTAAAAGTGTTACTTGGTGCTGTGTGTGGATAAAGATGTACTCGTCTTTATTCACAAAAGACTTCCCGTTTTCCTTTTTAATTTTTAAGTTCATAACTTTTCAATTAGAACGCCACAGATTCGGCGACTCATTAAAACCATATCTCTATTATTATTATTATTATTATCATTATTATTATTATAATTATTATCTTCTTCCTTGTTTGACGGGTTTGCGCCAGACATCTTCTTCCTGGTTGCGTTTCAATAGACTTCCTTCGTTTAATGGCGAGTGCGCCATCTGCTGGCAAGGACACAAGCTGCACAGGTGGGAGAATTTAATACATATTTTAAACACGGAGAGGTACACAGACGTATCTAAACGTCTACAGAGGCTCCACGTTTATACAGACTTTCAAGTTGTCCAACTGGGAGAAACAAAAGTTTTAACTCGGGTACAGATATTGTTAGAGCTTTAAAAAGATAAACATGTGCATAAAGTTTTACGAGGATTTATCAGGAATGTGGCTCCAGTAGTGCTCATCTCTGAGGAGTCCACTGATACAGCTGCCGCCTCAGATAACAGGGGGCGTCACCACTCAGAGAACACATACGCCGCAAAAATCCCTGGCTCATGCCAGCCCTTTTGTAAACGGTGGAATATTTCAGCCTTCCCCCTGAGCGCTTAGATGGACCAGGACAATGAGTCTAACGGAGCTATGAAACAGCTGCTGAAACACTGGACCGGTTCGACCTGCTAGCTAGCTGTAGCACCCTTGGTGACAGCATCCTGCCGCATTCAATCACGAAGGAAATCTAACTTAAGGGCTGCTGGACTCTAACAAAGCCGATAATCAATGCAGAGATAACCGATGCGCGTTATAAACTGCACCGGGAAGGAAAATATTTGCCAACGTACTATTAAAAACTGTCAGTAAAGGCAGAAACAATGATTACCTGATCCGGCGGCGGCCGCCATATTTGTCACTGTGCTGCGATAGCGCGCACGCACAATGCTCGTTCCCGCTTACGCATACCCCGTGCTTGTTTTGATTTTATTGGCGGTTGGCTAGGCAAAGCTAATGTAAATGCAAGGGCGGGACTACTGGGGTAACAGTTGCTCCCCTAACATAAAGCCTTGCTTGCAACCCTATTGACTTGCCACCCTCGCTGGTAACTGAATTCAGGAAATAGTTAAGGTAAATTAGACATTAAGAACGTGAACCTCTTTTTTCCGACAGCATTGAATGCGACTCGATGTAACTTGACTCCTGCTGGGGACGTTCTGAGTGTGTAGCGGGATGTGCGCGAGGACAGAAGGCAGAACCATTGATATTTACTGATGTTACTGAATTGGACGTCACGTGACCTGTAGTGCGCCCGACATGCGCTCCCGCTATGCATTGAGTCGAGATTCGGGTCAGGCAAAAAAATCTAAAAGAAGGATGCAATGTTTTGTTATTAGTTGTGAACACTACGACAGCTAGATAACAAAGGTCCAAGACTCACATTTCACAATGGGAAGTAGGTTAGTTATGCTACAACTTGACTTTGACATCTTTAACACGTACCTGTCCTGTTCAGCACAGTTCCGTGTGTTTCGGTTCAGTTAAAATAACACACACATCTACACTCCGACAGATCAATTAAACGTCTGAACACAGATGTTACAAAACGGTTACGGGCTGAATGCTCTGGTTTTGGTGTTTTTACGTACGTCTTTTGTTTTGCATTGATTGGAAACATTTTTGTGTTTTTTCGGTGTTCATTCCTCCTGATGCGCTTGAACGCCTGTCTGTTGCCATGACAACATGCCTGGGTGGAGGAAAACCTAAAAGAGAGTGAGGAAACGCAGAACAGAGGTGGTTTTACGTTTTCTTTGAACATCTGTCTTTCGGCATTATTTCCCTTTGTTGTGGTGCACTGCAATCGCGGCAATTTCTAAAAGTCCAGTAAACGACAAAAATTGAACTAATTCCCTCGTTCTAGTTCAGAAAATTTCTAAAAGTAGAGTGGGAGACAGATCCTGGCCTAGTTTTCAGGAGCTGGGAGTTTCCAGCTTATAACCGAGAGCTTATAGAACTGGGAGCTTTATAACCTACGGAGCCCTCCAGGGGACATGGGGAATTTTTTTTTCTTTTGCGTTCCCTCGCAATACTGTACTGATCAGTTCATGCAGCACAATTGAATACTGTAAGCCTTTCTTACAGTGGCCGCTGTACTTTCTGCTTTAATATAAGGTTATGTAAGGTTTTTCCATTAATGCTAATATCTCCTTGTGAAGTATCTGACTTTTTATATCTTGTTCTTTAGGATAGAAAGGCACCACAAACCTATGATAGAAATAGAAACTTTCCCTAAGTAGGAAAGAAATAAAAATACATCCTAATTTGGACTATTTCTGAGTTATTATATTTCAGAGTTATTATATTTCTGAGTTATTATCGTGGGTAATGAGTCATCTGACAGTTTTGATTGTGTCTCTGTTGTGCTGGTTTGAAGGTTTAAAGGGCTGCTGTCATGTTCAGTTCCATCTCAGCCTTAACAGACATAAACACGCAGTGAATAAATCGACTTTCAATCAGTCTTTTGCACCAAAGACTTAATAATAATAAACACATTTTATTATTATAAAACACGGCAAACTAATGGTGGTAGAGGGCCGCACTGGGTTAACTCTGGGAATCTCATCTGTCCGTGTATCTCTGAAGATGATGACGCAAAATTAATAAAATTATGGACAACCCTGACCATCCTCTTCTTGAGTCTGTCTTAGAAAAACAGAGTGCTGTAATACGGACTGCTACAGAAGATCTTTCCTTCTAATAGCCATCGCTCTCTACAATAACTCTTTGAACATTTTTTTGAATTGATATGAGCTACAACAGCATTTTTTCCCCCTTTGGGATCAATAAAGTATATTTAAATCTGGATTTGAATTATAACTACAAATTATCCAGGCGTTATTAGTAGGCTATTGTTAGTTATTTCTAGGCTATTAGTCAAAATCCATCAGATGTCAGAGTTAGGCTTAGGAAAATATTAATTAACGCACCTCACATTAAATTTTTTATATGATGTTCAACCTGCTACCAACCTTGCAAATACAAGCAGGAACAGGACAATGGCTGCAGGTTAGAGGTGACCACTGAAATCACCCTCCGTCTCAGACTCGTGTTTGACAGAGTTTTGTCCGTGGTTATGAGACAACAGGCAGTGGAAAGAGATTTCCCTCTGCCCCTCTGCTCCACACCTCCCCCCATGCATGCTGCCATCCCTCTGGAAGCCAGCCTCCTGACCCTCCATCCCCCATCACATCCAATCACCGGCCGGCCTCTCTCTTTGCTGAGCGCTTGACGATGAATGGCTCAGTGTTTTTCACAGGGATGTGAATGCAGAGCGCTGCCCTCTGACAGACAGGCTCACTCATTCACACTCTGTTTTTTACTTTTTCCAACTTCTCCCTGCCACCCTGCTATGAATGCTGCCCCCCCTCCCCTCCCTCTTGTTTCCCAGAATCGCCATTTCTAGACTGCTGTGTGAATTCAGAGTAAAAAAGAATAAATAAATGTTTGACTAAACTATGCATTACCCTGCCCAGGTGTTTATTGTTCTCGCTCATTTGTACCTTGTAACCTGTAAAGTTTACAGGCTTAGAAACATTTTATACAAATATCCACTTTAGGAAATTTCTTGCCATTTTTGAACAACCAACATTTTATTTCTATTTTTAGGATTCAAAATAAAGAGAAAGATAAAAGAGGATAGATATTTATTTGATTTTTTTAAAATCACATAGATGCCAACCTAATGACAAGACATGAAAACATACGTCTGGCATTTTTAGTGTCATTCTTTGTGAACAGTTAGTTCAAGTAAGGCAGGTAAATATTTTTAATAAAAACCATTTGTTATTATGTCCGTAAATAATAAACTGGTTCCTTTCACGTTTTAATCAAAGTAATTCAGATCCACTGTGGAAGGTCCAAAGAGTCACTTGTTGATCTAGACTCATCCTTTGCTACATTTGTCCAAACAACCTGACTAGGAGGTCAAACCCTAACCCTAACCCCTAGGAATCAGATGCATGTTCCCAGTCGGCCACTAGGGGGAAGCCGCTTCGGCCGGTTCTCCACCACCACCATCTGCTGCTGCTGCATTTCACTATTTCACATTGAACCTCAGTGAGAGCGCATAAGTGGTGCTGTTATGTTTGACTGTGGTGAAAAGTGACACTAAGGTAAAGATGATCAAACTTATTCGCAGAGTTGGATAGTAACTGGTTACATTTACTCAATTAGATTTACTTTTTAACTTTTGTGAAAAAAAGAAAAAAGAAAAGTATTTTTAGGAGTATTTTTTTTTACCACGCTGTACTTTTTACTTTTACTTGAGTAATTGTATTTTGAAGTATTGCTACGTTTGCTTGAGTAAAATCTCTGGACGCTCGAATGAAGAACAAACTTTTAACCAAAAAAATTCACCAGGCACAGACACACAGCTGCAGTTTTTGTTCAAATTTCACAAGTTTTTTCATTGAAAGAAACTGATTTGGAAAGTTTATCTTTTGCCTGATTTTGCTGTATTTTGTTACTGTATGAATTATTGTCATTTTTATTCTTAAAATACCAAAATTTCCACTTAGCTTTATATTTTGGTCCGTCCAATTAATGTGTTTTTTTTAAATATTAAATGGTTGACAATTTGATCCATTATTCAGTACTTGAGTAGGCTTTTTACCAAATGCTTTTTTTTACTCTTTCTTGGATGGATACTTTTTGCATTCACTTGAGTAAAAACATGTTGAAGTACTGCTACTCTTACTTGAGTAGAATTTTTGGGTCCTCTTCGATTTAAGACTTTCAATGTTAAAACACAGGACGGGACATCTTTCTTCCAAGTGATTAATATGATAATATTCGTATTATTATCATTATTACCAGTATTTGTTGTTATTTAAGCGCCAGCTTTCGATATTAGGTCATATTTACAAACCGGGCTGAATCTGCAGCAAACAGGTTTTTCTGATAACGGGGTAGTCTTTTGTTCTGGTTCCGAAAAGTATCTCTTAATATGTTTTGCTAGCTTTTGTACTAACAACCACAACGGGTGACCCCTGATATTTCTTTCCCCTGGGATGAATTTAATAGCAGCGTGGTTGTAGAGAATCCCATGGGTACCTGAAAGCACCATTGTCCCTTCTCCTCTGCCCATCCCCTTTTTGACGCCGGTGGAAATCTGGGCACTCGGAGCAACTCCAAGCATTTCAGGCACCATTCACCGGCTGCGGTAGGGGGGCGAAGCTTGCTGAGGGGGAGCCAGAGGGAACCCGCTTCACTTCTTCAGACTTTCCTCTAAGCGCTACGCGGAGAAGGAAAGCGGTGTTTTCTTCATGAAGCGCTTTAGTGTGTGAAGCAGAGAAAGTGGTTGGTGCTGGACCGGACTCTGGGATATTCTGTTGTTACTTCGGGGGGGAAACGCCGCTGGTCTCTGCACACAGCAGCAGCCACACTGGACAGTTTGAGGGAACTACTGGAACTTGACCTGAGCTGGAATAAAGAAGCATTATTAGTGAGGAGAAAGTTGAACTCAGAGTAAGGTGAGTGGCTGTGTGTGTGCGTGTGTGCGTGTGTGTGTGTGTGTGTGTGTTGAATTAACCCCGCGCTCCTCTCAACTGTGTGTGTATTTTAGGCATCAATTAACAAAACAACCTTCCGTGTTTTCCCACTTGTCTCCCAGCATGAACCACGTGCTGTTTTTGATATTTTCGTTTAAGATGTTGGCCTTTTCTTTGGTTTGTATTTTACAACGGAGCGTCTGCGAAACACCTAAGGCAGGGCCGGTGCTAGCCATTTGGGTGCCCAAAGCGCAAATGCTTTGTGTGTTGCTCATGTGGAGCCATTTGGTGGTGGAGAAATTAAGACTCACAAAGGAACCGGGTTTTAAGTGGCATTAAAACGAGGAAACAAATAAAGTCCATTGAATGAACCGTAGCAATGGGGAGTGCGATGCAGAACTAAGCCTCTTCCTGTACAGTGATGTTAGAACATCCCTTATTTTTGTTCTGATTATGTTAGATGCAAACCACCAAAAACGCACAAACAAGTCTGAATTCACCACCACAGGGAGAATAGAGTCGCGCCAGAGATGACTCTTTTTCTCAAATAAAAACGTTACCTTTGTATACCAATATGCTTTATATACTTTAATTTTTAATATGTTGTAATTATAGTCAAGTTTATTAGTACGGAACATTTTACGCAACACGGTAATTCAAAGTGCTTTACATGACATTACGTGACAGTGGCAGAAAAAGCTGAAATAATGAAAAAGTAATGAAAAGTTGTTATCCAGATCAGAATTAGTCAACGTCCCACTTACCACTAATCACATATTAATAATCTTTGTTTTTAAGGGTCTTTTCATAGACTTCATCATATAGGCTGTTGTAAGCATGATACCTGGAGTAGACGGGTGTGATTCCAGTTATTTTGGGTTAGAGCTAGCCTAAATGCTATCATTACTATTTCAGCTAGTTTTAACTTTTTAGCTAATTATAGCTTTCACATGAGTTCTCTTCACCCTGCATGGGGTATTTTACTGCGGGTCAACTTGCTAATGATAGCTTAGATGCTATCATTAGTATGTCAGCTTGCTTTAGCTTTTTAGCTCACTTTAACTTATAAAGTGCTGTGACATTAAAACACGGCTACTAAAGAAAAATATGTTGTGCCTAAAGAATTCCATTTGTCATTTAAATTCTGATGCTAAAAATGACAAATTTGTGTCGTCGTTTAGCTTCAGTTGGGGGCCACACCACGTGGTTCCAAGAGCCGCGAGCGGTCCTCGTACCACACTTTGGAAAACACTGAATTTAAGACATATCATCATTATTATTTGTTGCTGTTTTGATAGGGAAAATATCATATTCCAATCACAAACAACACTTTCCAGTTGAATAAAAAGAACCATGACATGTCTGTCACCTAACCACTAAAAGTCAGAAGTCAGCTAGTTTTTTTTAACTTTTTTATTTTTATTTTTTTTTAAATAAAGCAATTCTTTGTGATTTTATTGATCACAAACTTCCAAAAGTTTCTCTGTAAAGAGGGAGGCGAAATTCGTCTTGTGTTCTTTTGACAATAAAGCCCAGGATGAAACATGTTTGGGATGTTTAAATGCAGGCAGCGTCCCTGGAGAACAGGATGTTTTCGACCAGAATCGGTCTTTCTTCCTTTGAGACGGGTATTATGAGGATGCGCATCGTCCTCTGTGATTGGGTGAAGAAACTACTTTCAGCTGGCGGTTGTTGCTTTTGGGTGAACAAACCACTCTGGTGGCTCTGGTTCTAAACCACTTATTACCAAAATACAAAGCAAATGATGAAGGCCTCCATTACAATAATCTCCAAATAGCCATAGATGTGATTTCGGGCGCCTGTTTTTTTTTTTTTGTTTGACCTCCAGATGGAGGTCAGGTTTAGAACATTTATGAACTTTTATATCTGCTGTTTGGACCGTGCCTGAGCTCCACATGCCAAAGGTATTGTTCAGGAATTTAATAATGAAAGCCCGAATTTAAGGAAGATTCAGATCTGTTGTTGTGTGCCAGAAGTTTTCTCCTGTAGTTCCATTATTTACTCCATCAAAAATATTTAGAAATTATGGAGGTTATATATATTTATATTTACATGTATGAGTCAGTTGGCTCTTTTAAAA
Organism: Girardinus metallicus; assembly: GCA_903067095.1. NCBI lineage: Eukaryota > Metazoa > Chordata > Actinopteri > Cyprinodontiformes > Poeciliidae > Girardinus > Girardinus metallicus. Next base: position 70,729 of record CAEGAE010004819.1, on the reverse strand, counting down.
CACAGAATAATAAAACGTGAGTGCACGGACTGAAACAGTTGGGGCCCATAGTTTTATTATTCATCACTTGATCCACATAGACATTTAGTAATAATGCTTATAGAATTAATTAAAGCTGCTTGTGGGTCAGACAGACTAACTGCATTTTATTGTTGAAATTCAATACAGACACAGACGTTTTACACTTAAATGTAAAAAAGATGTTCCTGTCATCTTAAATGCATCAGGATGAACAGAACGTATGGTTGCTTTTTGCCTTTTAATTTTAAAAGAAAACATTTTAAGAAAAAAGTAACACTCATTATGAGAAAACCAGTACATTTAAAAAGTACATTTCTATTCAAAGCATAAGAAAACATTTAAGTTTATCTTTAAATTTACCTGTAAGGCTTTATTATTTTTTTTTTTGTTTGTACTTGTATGAATATTTTTTTAATATGTCAATATCAAACAAATATTGTTTTTCCAAATATGATTATTTGTGGGTCAACGACAACTTGTGGTTTTTCTAGGTTGACAACGTGAAAAGGCAGTGACTAATTAGTTCTCTACACTCAGACTTAGTTTGTAACTAACTAGTTACATTTACTCACTTCCATTTACTTGAGTAACTTTTAAAAAAAAGTACTTTTAGGAGTATTTTTACTACGTTGTGCTTTTTATGTCCACTTGGGTAATGTTATTATGAAATGTCGTTAGTTTTACTTGAGTAAATGGATCCTCTACCCACTGTAACTTGACTGCATGAAGAACAAACATGTTTTAATCAGAAATTCACCAGACACAGACACACACCTGCAGTTTTTACAGTTTCATTAGTTTATTTATTGAAAGAAACTGATTTGGAAAAAAATTATTTCGCCTGATTTTATTTTTTGTTTCTTATATAAATTATTGTCATCTTGGTCCGTAAAAAGCCAAAACTTCCACTTAACTATATTTTTTTGGTCCATCTGATTTTGTAATTTTTAAATATTAAATGATAATTTGATCAGTTACTCAGTACTTTAGTAGACTTTTTTACCAAATACTTTTTTTACTCATACTTGACTAACTTCTTGGACGGCTGCTTTTGACTTTTACTTGAGTAAAAATATGTTGAAGTAGTGCTACTCTTACTTGAGTACAATCTTTGGCTACTCTGCCCACCTCTGTCTACACTAAATAATCGCCAGCTCACGAATTGTCAGTGAAGGTGCGAAATGTGGTGAAGGGTGTCGGCAGCTGCACGGATGTCACAGAGCCTTTTCATCACCGCGTTGCTTTCCACAAACAAACCAGCCTATGCAAAATGTACCCACCTGGTCTCTCCAACACAAGCAAGGCCACACGTTATTTGAGAGTGTAAGAGAACATGGTGATGGTGGCGCCATGCTTGTGCCTGCTTCAGCTATGCCAGCGACCCCACCTTCTGATCACCAGTGTGCCGATATCTTCATTATTGGAAAATGACTCTGCTTCTCAGACGTTGGGATTTCATGAAGACTCTTTATGTGTTTATATGGGCTGGAAACAAAGAGTCTGGAAATCTTTAGAGTCACCGATTGCAGTTTTCTGGCCAATCTCCGATTACAGATCTTTTAAAAAGCTTAACTTGCCGATTCCGATTTTGGCCGATAGCAGTTTCTTTTTGTCTGAAATGTTGCTCAATATAGCAAGAAAGTTGTTGAGTTGGCTATTGTTAATTATAAACGTGCAGACGTAACTTGGTGGGCCGCTCAAACCTTTCTCACTGGAGAGCAAAAGAGGTCAGTGGTTGATTCTTACACATTTGCCAAGCTAGATAAGATCGGTGGATAAGATCGGCTTCATATGTAAAAATTGGCCGATCACCGATCTCCCAAAATTAAGGAAATCGGCTTGCCAATAAATTGGTACACCCCTACTACAGAGCTAAGATTTTACACAGATGAAGTCTCAGCTCTGAAATGAAATAACTCAAGTAGAAACATGTTTCTCTTCAAACCTCTGTCTGCCAGTTTGGTAAGGAGGAAGCTAAGCAGAGAAGAGTTTGGAGTAGGGGATATGGTCCTTGATCATTCTGATGGATGGAAGAGATGGTTTGAACTTCCTCCTTGTCTCTCTGCTCTCTGGTCCTGCTCTACATCTACCTCTTGGATTTGGGGTCATAGTTCATGTATTAGTTGAGCTTTCGAGATGCTAATATGCTGCCACCATCAGGGGTGCAATTCTAGAATCTAAAATAAGATGGGCACCTTCTGCCTTGCAACACTCCATAGAGTGAATGGGTAAAGAAGATCAGTGGAAAGTCTTTTCTTGTTCTGAGGCATCTTTTCATTTTAACTGTCTGGTTGGTTCAGCTGTGTTGAGGTCTTTAACCTCGTCAGGTTTCTGAAACTAATCTAAATTATTTGTTGCTTAGGAACGACCGTACCTGGAGCTACTTTTTCTGGCGTTGTCAGACGAGTCCGTGGGATTCAGGTTGCAGGTGTGGAAATTTGCTAACGCCTTAAAGTTCACCATTCTTTGGACTAAAGCAGCATAACTGAACTCTTCCTGTTCTTTTGTGCCATAAAATGAGACGCAGATATTCAGCGCTATTCAGACATAATCCCTGCCACTGGGCCTTAGCAGAAACTGGAAACTCAACCTAGTCGACGGCCCTTAATCTCCAAGACACCTGCCTAACCAAAACAGGCCATATGCCAGGTAATGGCACCCCTGCTGTGACAATAATGGCCTAATAATAAGAAATAATCAAACAGTAAGTGTGCTCTGCTCAACTCCCACAGTCTTACTACTGGTATTTATTACTCTGCTTGGTGTAGTTTTTCCTTTTTTCACCTGATGTTTAGGTTGCCAAACCGGCAGAGGAGGTGTTGAGGATTTCCTTTGAAAACAGGGAGACTTGATGATAACTCTCCCAGTGGAAACAAAGCCACCGCTGCTGTGGAATGTGGAGGAGATTTGAGATCTTTGAAAGATCAAGTGCTCTGTGAGCATGTGAATTATTAACTCGCAAGGGCCTGAGCTGTATGCTCCCACGCCTTGATGGTCGTGGTGTTTAAGTGTTGGCAGAGCGATCTCCAGAAAGCAGCAGGTGCGGCTGTGTGAAGCCGGCGCGGAAACGGGTTTGAAGAGCTTCGTCTCCGAAAGAACCGAACCGCGTAGAACCTGAAGAAGACTTGTGTGCACGTTTTAGAGGTTGTGTGGGAATGAATAAATGTTTCAGAGTGTATGTACTAAATTAGGTTGGTGTACTTTTGGTTTCACGAAGCGGTTTGTTTGATGTTTTTGATCATTTTGAAGAACAGTCAGCGCTGCTGTAAACACTGCAAAAGCACAAAATCTTACAAACTAATTTTTGTCTAGCTTTTAGTGCAAATATCTTAGTAAACTTAAGACAAAACTAACTCGCGAGTAATTTTTCAGTCAGTAATTCCTTAATATTGATGAAAAAGTTCTAGTTCCATTGGCAGATTATTTCACTAATAACAAGACATTTTCCCTATAATGTCTAAAATAATTTGTCAGTGAAACTGGAACTTTTTTCATCAATATTAAAGAATTATTGACTTAAAAAAAGCTCCTATATCTTCCCGAAAAGTTACTTCTAAGTTATGTTTGTCTTATTTCAAGCGGACTAAGACATTTGCACTAGAAACTAAACAAAAATACTTGGTGAGGTTTTCTGTTTTTGCAGTGAGCTTCTTTTTTATGAGCTCAGGTGTTTGGGCCTGAACGATGCCTTTTGTCACCTCGGTTTTGTCGAAGGTTTTCTCGTCTTGGACTTCGTTCCCCACTCTCAGTGCTGCTCTGTGTTGATGTGAAATCTGAAACTGACGGCGAAATTTCCTGAAATGACTTGAATTCCCCTTTACTGGTGTATGAATAGCCCTAGATAAAACTGAAACTGTGAAAGTGACTTAGACACCGAACCCTTCCTGCTCTGAGAGCAGGGTACATGGTTCAAGTCATGCGGTGGTTCTGAAAAGTGTCCACACCTCTGTCAAACCGCCTGGCACTCAGGATGCAAAAAAAAAAAAAAAAAATGACACTGTGATGAATCATTTTGAAACTTGTTCCACACTGAAAACCAAACGAATCTGTTAGAAGGAGAAAAATTCTAAAAGTGCAGTACTGGAGCTGAACTACTTTGTTGTAGCAAATGTTTTGACTGAATTTAAGCATTCAGTCTTTGGTAGAATCCGCATCTTCACTTTGCAGGGCAAAGGCTCTCTGAATCTCCCTGTTGCAAAGTCAGTGTGTTTGGAGCAATGAGAGACACTTAGTTTGTAGCGAGGTGCTGAGAACTTAGTTTAGAACTACGCAACACGTTAATTAGTCCGACATGAAGCCAGGCCAGGTAAAGCAGCAAGTTCTGTCTGACGAAACATGGGTTTATCATAAGAGCTACGTAGACAATTACGTGTCTTGCTACCATTGGCAGGACAGCTGCTCTGGTGTAGCAGAACAGCGACCTGCAGGATATTCACACTGCAAAATCATTAAACCTTACGGAATATTATTGCTCTAGCTTCCAGTGCAAATATCTTAGTACACTTGAAATAAGAAAAACTAACTTACAAGCTACTTTTCAACAAGACATAAGGAGCTTGTTTTAAGTAAATAACTCCTTAATATACATGGGAAAAGTTTTAATTCCACTGGCAGATTATTTCACTTGTAACATTGGAAAAAATGTCTTGTTATAAGTTAAATAATCTGCCAGGGGAACTAGCACTGTATCATCAATATTGAGGAGTTACTCAAAACAAGCTCCGACATCTTGCTGAAAATGTACTTGTTAGTTTTTCTTTCAAGTTTTCTAAGATATTCACACTAAAAGCTAGACCAAAACTACTTGGTTAGATTTTGTTTTTCGCAGTGCACTGCCAGATGTGGTAAACCAAGAAAAAACTTGCGACGTAGCATATCGGCTTAAAATTCAGACCGCCACATAGCAGAACCACTTTTGGAAGTTCTTGAGGGGGAAATATACGGTCCATTTAGACCACAGGTGTCAAACTCCAGTCCTGGAGGGCCACTGCCCTGCAACGTTTAGATGCTGCACCACACCTGAATAGAATAATTAGGTCATCAGCAGGCCTCCACACAAGAAGCCATTTCATTCCAGTGTTTTGTACCTGTGGCACATCTAAAAACTGCAGGACAGCGGCCCTGGAGGTCTGGAGTTTGACAGTCTTATCCACCACTATTGAGAGCCTCACAACTGACAGGCATCTTTCTGTTTTGTTATTACTACTCTGCCTCGAGTTTTGTTTTGTCGCACAATAAATGGCCGCTCACGCTTGCTCACTAGAAGTTTGTCATCTTGATTTTGTCTGTAACTTGGTGTTGAGCATTGCTTTCTTCCTTTTTGCTCTGGTTCATGAGATAATTAAGTCACTGTCACTTGCTAGATTAATTCCTCACTTTACAGTTTCCGACTCAATGCTGGAACCCAGTACAAACCTTTGCTTGTACCTGCATCCTTGCGTGCTCCTGCGTACCGTTTTACATTTTGTTCGTGAAGCAGTTGTTGATGGAAGGGCCTTTCAGAAAGAGAGCCAGCCAATGAGAAAAACTCACATTAGGTGATCTAACTGCCTTTCTGATGAAACCTACGCAAAGTTGCATACTCTGTTCTCTGTGTTGTTTTGAACCCGGTTTTTAAGCAGAATCCTTCAAGTTGAGCTCTAATCCGCTCTTCGTTTTACAGTAGGGTCTAATCTTAATCCAGTTTTAACTGAGCCTAATTAGACCTCGGATTAGGACAAGATAAAAGCTGATGTTATCTTCTGCTTTACGTCTTACATGGAATCTATCTCCATGTAAGACGGAGCAAAGCTGGGGAAGAACCATTTGACATTTTGCTTTTTTTAATATTCCAAAAGAACTCCTCAGCCATTGTTTTTTATTTTTTTTAAATTGGCAATGGGTAGGTTATTACGATAAATGATATTGTTTAATTTAAAGTCATTTTCAAGTAATGGCAACCTCTGCTAGCTCAACGTGTATGTTAAGCACCGTTGATGACTATACTAACTGATTATGACTGAATCACAACTAAAAATGCAGCGAGCCAGAGAGAGGCTCTTGAAGTTTCTCAGAACGATGTATATAAATGGAGATGAGAGGTAACATTACAGACTTACAGTAAATATAGTTCTTAAATGGTTACCCTGTTTAACCTGACTGAGTGTTCCTCTTTCACCCTTAGTTCGACATATTCCAGTTCTGGAGCTGATAGCAAGTCTATGGACAGGGTGTTTGTTTTTTAATTTAATTTTTTTTATAAATGTTGAGGAAAAATGCAGATTATTCACGATGTGTCAAACCATAATCCTCTCTGCCAATAAATCTGAGCAGAAAACCGGATGATGTTTACCGAACAAAGAAAAAAAAAGGTGAAAAAAACAAAAAAAAACGCCATGGAACACGTGGTAACAAAATCGTATAAAATTGAGGATTTTAGGAGGAAATTAATCCATTTCAGTATTCAGAAGTGATTATATTCAATTCTCAAGTTTTTTTGTCTACACAAATTCAATCTACAGACATGCAGACTGAAGTCGGCACATTTTTACTGGTGTGTGTTTTGCCTTCGTGCACCTGCATGTAGCTCTGCAACCTCCACAGAGAATGTAGATAATACTGTTTGGATGTTTTCGGCTGGGTTTATTTTTGAATTTTCTTTCCAGAGGCTACATTGTCTGTGCATGGTCAACTTTACAAGGGAGTGGGTGTGGGGGAGATGATGAGAGAAAGCAGCCCCTTTCTCCTTTGTTTCTTTTGTTGCGGAGGAGGCTGAAAAGAACCGGCCGCTGAAGGAGCGCCACGTTAGGTTGAAGTTATGGATCCGTGTGCAGAGAGGCTGAGGCGTGGAGCTGATGTTGAAATATTTAACAGGCCCGTCATGATGACAAATTTTTGCTGGTTGATAAATTGTCCCAGAGGTTATCGCCATAAACGATAATATCGTTGTTTTGAGACCATTTTTAAGTTATATAATAATAATAATAATAATAATAATAATGCCATAATAATGCAAAAACACATTCTCAAAGATCAATAAACTTTAAATTCTAATGAGCATTTAACAACTGGAACCGGAAGACATTTTAAATATCCAAAATAAATAAGCAAAACAAGCAAAATAAATTATGAAGTCTCTGTAAACAAAATGATTCTTAACAGAAAAAAAAAAAAAAAAAAAAAAAAACGGACTAGTACACAATGAATCCAACAGTAAAGAATAACTAGGCTTAAGAAACATAATTAAACTAGAGTAACAAAGAATAGCTAGACGTAAGAAATAAACGAACTAGAATCACTAAGAAAGAACTGAAACGGGGCTGGTCTGATGAAAATAAGAAACTGAGGAAAGCAGAAAGAAACAAACCCTGAAACAAGTCAGGATCCTGGCAGGCGGGGGTACGGGGCGGGGAGGAGGACGGGTGGGGTGAGGATGGAAAACTGTCCGTCAGTGGGAAAACAGCTGGCGTTTCCTTCAGTCTCCTCAGAGAAAGCACAGGTGAGTGGGTGTGGCTGCAGAGGTAATGTTCGCCGTCTGTTTGTTTCCCAGGCGGCATCATCCAATCCCGGTCAACTTAGTGAAACCGATGCTGCAACCTGAGGGTTTGTTATCGGATTTGGATCATTGTAATTACAGCGACGTATCTCGCTGATTGTTGACGGCAGGATTGCCATTAATCCTGGATTTGAATTTCCGAGAATGGTTTTGGGAGGCCTTCGTGAAACTAACCCGTCTCCAGCTGACATCAGCTCGCCGGCTCTGGCTTTTGCACCCAGAGGCGGCGATATGAGAGGTAGCAGTGTACTGTGGTGACACCGGGAAGGTTTTTTTTTTTTTTCTCTCTTTTTCTTCTTGGTCATACAAGCATGAATGTGTGTGGCTTTTCATGGCCAGAGGAGAGGCATGAAAAGCAGCATTTTGAAATGCAGTCAGTTAGATGTCGTCCAGTGGCAACCACGAAAGCTCCTGGAGAAGAGTGAACACTCAGTTTCCCTAGAAACGCCCTTTTTCTCTAGACAGCACGCTCTAATTTGACTCCCCTCACACACCCTCCACCCCTTTCCTTTAAATGCTTTGGGGGGAGAACTCCTTTTATAAGGAAAAGAGGAGAGTTTCTATTGAGGGCAAAAAAAACCAAATGTTTGAAAGGCATATAAGTTTAGACCAGCTGGTGGGCTCCACAATGACCCAGCAGTCAGCCTACGGTGCCTAAGACTGCCCTACCTAGCTTGAAGTATGCAGCCCTTTAGTCAGAGATGGGTAGTAACTAGTTACATTTACTCAGTTACATTCACTTCAGCAACTTTTTTGAAAAAAAAAACTATACTTTTTAGGAGTATTTTTAATGCGCTGTATTTTTCACTTTTACTTGAATTTTATTCTGAAGTATTTCTGCTCTTACTTGAGTAAAATTTCTACATTCTCTACCCACTGAATGAAGAACAAACATGTTTTAACCAAAAATGCATCAAACACGGACACACAGCTGCTGTTTTTGTTAAAGTTTCGAACTGAAAGAAACTGATTTGGAAAAAATTTTCTTGTGCTTGATTTTTTTTTTTTCTTATATGAATTATTCTCATTTCCATCACTATAATGCCAAAATTTCCTCTGAACTTTATACTTTTGGTCCATTTGATTATGCAATTTTTAAATATTTGGTCATTTGATCAGCTACTCAGTACTTGTGTCGACTTTTTTACTAAATATTTTTTTTACTCTTACTTGAGTAATTTCTTGGACGGCTACATTTTACTTTTACTTGAGTAAAAATATGTTGAAGTAGAGCTACTCTTACTTGAGCTCAATTTTCTGGATACTCCACCCAGCTCTGCTTTTGGTTGTGGAAAAAACTACATATGTCTCAGTTATGAGCTTTTTTTCAGCCTGTAGTAATGTCATGAAGTAGTGAAAATAAACTACTCAACTAGTGGCTTGCAATATTAAATATATTTGTACTTTGCACTTTGTATCTAGAGTTGGAGCTAGCGGCTCCCATGGGCCATCAAAGCTGGTCTCCTGGTAGCTCCTTTGATGGCCCGTTGGAGCCGCTAGCCCCACTACTTTGTTGGGAAGCGATCTCACATTTTCCACGAATGATGGACTGGATGACGGGTCCGTACCCTGGTCAAGGCGCCCAGTGCCTGTACGTCTTCCTCCTCAGCTCACGGGGAATATCGGGTCGCTCGGTGGGTACAGTGGAGCTACTGAGAGCTAGCATACCTGGTGTAAACAAAGGTCACTCTGAATAAAAAAAAAAAAAAAGAGGTTTAAAAAACAAAAGCAGAGCTGTCCAGAGGATGGTCATCTCAGTTTTGAGCACAGAAACACATGTAAGAATAGATTCAAAAAGACAAGAAAATGTATGCAGAAAGCTGAGAGCTGCTGAAACGGGCTGCCAGTTTGCATGGTGCCAGAACACAAAGAATAGACTGGGTCAGATACAGTTCACCATGTTTGGACCCCGCCCTGAAGAACCAGGGTTTCCCCCAGACAACCTGCTGAGGCCTTTGGCAGGGTGGGGGTCCACCAGCGTCCCAATGTGTTTTTGTTTAAAAAAAAAAAAGAAGTTAAATGTTGACAGAAAGTGAAAAAATATGACAAGGTAATTATATGCTCTGGTAAGACATTGTTGACAATACTCAGAACTGCAGTCTCTAACTCTTACAATGACTATGCTTTTTTTTTTTTACTTGTTACAACTGTCACAGAGAGATGAGATCTGTTAAAAAAAAATAAAAAGTTGATAATTTTGTTAATAAGCTTACGGTTTCTTTCATTTCCTTGAGAAAATCCTTTCTTTGAGAGAGTTTTTACTTGGCAAATATTCTGTTCCATACATTGTTCACTATTTATACCCCAGTAAAAGACAATGTACATTTTTGTTTTACTGGCTATAGAGGACCACAGCCACCTGTGAACAGCTAAAATGAAACTCTGCAGTTATGTTGGGTACATCAGAGTTCTGTCTGCAGTTTAATCAGATTAATGCATGGAAGCAGGGATGTAAACAGACGATGTGTGTTTTGTTTGGCTTAACATAGAAACTGTCAAAACACAGAGTTCCTTTAAATCTAGACTGTAAACCCACCTGTTCAGCGTTGCTTCTGAACCATGATAAATGAAGCACTGACCAACATATTTTATGCGTATGAATTTTGGTGATGACGCTCGTCAAAATGTGACGTTTGTTCAGTTGTTGACTGCATGGTGTTTTCTTTTATAATTTTGTAATTTTCTGCTTTTATTATGTGAAGCACCTTGAACCGCCTCGCCGCTGAAATGTGCTACACAAATGAACATGACTGACTGACACAAAAGCTTTATGCTAACCTAGGCAAACTCTAAATGTCTGCTTATGTTGTTGTTTATGCACTATGCCAGCGATGTCATCAGTACATCTACCCCCACACCAGCACAGGCTTATTGTGCTCAATATTGATTACTACAATAATCCCATGACCTAATACCCAACATAGCAGAGGATAATTAAAAGTGGCCTGATTTACTTTTGTACACAGTGAACAAGCACGATTTATGCAGCTAAAGGCATTAATATATTTCTGTTTATTTTTGTGGGATCAGTCACCACATCAACTTCACATCTACTATCCATCTTTAAAGGTTATGCATGCTTCATTTTAAACACTACATGTCACTAGCAGTAAAAAGAACCTATAGAGGAGACATGATTGAGCAGGTTTGGTTTGGTAGAACTTGCCTGGGCTGAGTCCTGACCTCAAATTCATAGGAGATCTTTGGCATGAATTAGTGTGAAAACGTGTCCAGTGCCAGAGCTCAGTAAAACTCTCCTGGAGGAGTGATATTGTCTTAGACACACTTCTAAGACAATATCTTAAAAGTGTGTAGCCGCTTTAATGTCTTTTAATTAAGAATGGGATGTCATTCTTTATTAAAAGAAATACTGTTGGCATTATAGTTTAACAACACACATGCTTGGGGGAAATGGTAATTTAGGCTTGAGGGATCTGAACTGAATGAAACCCAGGTTCATATGGTGCCAAACCTTTTGGCTGAAGTGGGTTAAAAGATGAAGCAGAAAACCCCGATTCACTTCCCACCAAATGTGTATTTTAGGTATCTGAAGAAAGGAAAACTTCACATTTCTGTAGTTTAATTACAGAGCAGCTGTGCCTGAAGGCACACTCTCACTGTTGATTTCAAAAAGGACGGCTTGGTAAGCGAGGAAACTGTGGCATTGTTGGTATCTGTGGCCTCGGGCGTGTGAGCGTTCCAAAGCCACTGGGCAGACAAAAAAAAAAAAAAAGATTTCAGTAAAAATGAAAAAGGCACACAGGTTACTGAGGTGGTGCTAAATCAAGAGTAAACCATGATTTGATTGTTCTGTCTTCCACACCTGTTGGTGGATCACATCTGCTTTCTACATGAAGCTGTGTAAAAAGTCCTGTGTTAAGGGACACCACTTCAATACTTCTGATGGAATTTGCTCATGTTTTCAAATAAAGTACTTTTTAATCTAGTGGATAATTATCTTCAACCCTTTTTTTTTTTTTTTTTTTTGTTCCACCACATGGACCATCATATGATGTGGATTTAAACCTTTATTAGAAACAACTGATTGGTTTAAGAAAACATCAGATATGCCATTTGCATGAAGCAGTTCACATCAGGGCTTTTTTTCTTGGTAGTCAAAGCATTTGTGATAAATGTTAAATATAGTTATATTTTAAAAGAAGTTTAGAATACATGCACATCTACAGGTAACCGCATATTGCTATGACTTTTTATCATAATTCCATTGATTGGTTCTGAGCCTAGTTTGGGTCATTTGATTAATATGAAATATGAAGTTCAGTTGCTGAAAATTCGAGCTTCACATGCTTATTAATGTGACCGCAAGTGATTTAGTTCTTCCAGAGATTAAACTGAAATCTGGCAGTAGTAGAAGTAGTAGTAGTAGTTGCTGTTGCTGCTGCATTTTGTTTTTAAAGGTACAGTGCATCTGGAAAGTGTTCACAACGGTTCACTTTTCCCTCATATTGTCTTTCTGCCTCATTCCCCCTCCAGACTATAAACCTAACATCCCATAATGGTCGTTCATTTTTATTTATTTATAGATTTTTGCAATTGCAATTTAAAAGAAAGATATGTATACTTTGCTTTTGCTTGTACTTTGTTGATGCACCTTTGGCACCAAGTACGGTCTCTGCTGGTTTTCACCTAGAGCAGGTTTTCACCCAGGGTGTCTCTGTACAACGGTGCTTCCATCTTTACCTTCAAGCTATCCTGACTAGTCTTCCAGGTCCTAGTCAGCATCATTCCAACAGCATGATGCTGCCACCGCCGTGCTTCACTGTATACACCCAATGAAGAGTTCAGCCGTCTTCTCTTCAGACCAGAGGATTTTCCTTCTTCTGCATTAAGAGTCCTACAGTCGCCTTTTGGCATCATATTACATCTTGAGGTTAGAAATGGTTTCTAACCTCAAGATGCGATGAAACCATGCCTGCCAGAAGGCCATCGGTAACTTCCACGTAGTTTCTTTTCAAACTGCAGACCTACTGGACATACAGAGTAGCTTCAGCAGAACAAAGAAGCAGCTGCAGGACCCTAGAAAAGAAACGAAACAAACCAAAACAAAGAAAACCCATCCAACCAGCTGAATTTGATAGAATGAACTGGGTAACACTTTATTTGAAGAAGTGCGCCTAAGACTGACATCACACTGTAAAACATGACGTAACACCTGTCATGAACATGAAGGAGTCTTCATGAATGTCTCTGGCTATTGTTGGTAAATAGTGACACTTTACTCAATTAAAAGTTGACTCTTTTAATGTAAGTTTTAATGCAACTTTACATAACATGTTATCGTTTACCAAATAATGCTAACGCACTTTTAATGGCCTTTTAATACAACTTTTAATGCCACTTTGCTTTAAAAATGTCATTATTTACTAATACTTCATGGCAACAGTCATGAACATTCATGAAGACTCCTTCATGTTTATAACAGTGCCATGTCAGTCTAATGCACACCTCTTCAAATAAAGTTACTGTTTTCTGAGATGCATTTTAGACTAATTGGTGTAAGAGCATTGCGTTGATTAAGACAGGAACTGTAACGTTTTACAGTTTTAAAACGAAACTGGAAAAAAACAAACAAGAAAAACCGACAGCAGATCTCCTTTGTGACTGTTTGAGGTCATTTGTAGACCCGAACACGGTGGATTGTGCAAAATCATCCCTAAAACCGGCGCTTCCTGGACAAACTGTAGCTCTGTCTCAGCATCTTAATAAGATTGGAGGGATAACCTCCGGACAAACAAGCAAACTCAATCACCCGCTGCCGCATCGAGCTCGGATAAGCTCCGCTCAATCCGCCTCCCAGCGGGGAGAGAGGCTTTTTAGACCGGAGAACAGCTGTGAGGAGGCTTCCTCCACTCAGTCGTCCACCTGAAGCTTCGGCACCGACTCACAAAAGAGAAACAAAAGTTTCTGCAGATACCAAACTATATCATGTTTTATCACGCACACTTCCTACACAGGAAATTCAAACTAATTTTGGACGGAGCAAAAACGTTTGAGCCTGAACTGAACTGGTCTTCTTAACGTTGTGTGTGGGGGGGGGGGGTGAATGGTCACAATAGTACAAGTTTTGACTTTTAAAGACATGCTTGTTCAATTGTCTAACTCTGTGCATTTTTGCAGGTTTTGACGAAACAAAATGGCAGCCATGGATGGATCTGGAATGGCAGGAAAGGGGCACTGAGCGTCCAGAGGTAGAGAACCCAACTCCAGCCTGTAAAACGTGGCCTTTGCTTTATTATTGTTGTGGGCAAAAAAGAAAGTTGAATGTGGAAAGCATGAGTTTTACTCCAATACATAAAACATAACAATATGACCTCCTGAATAATAAAAATAATAAGGTCTTTTTTAATATTATGCTTAAATGACATGTTTTAGTCTTTGATTGCAATATCCCAACTTGAGTATTTCTTTAAGTTTGCAGACAGTTTCTGTCTTTGTTTGTTACCACAGACGGCACACACAAAAAGGGACGATCATTGTTGGGGCCATCTGTGCTGCTTTTCGACCTCCAGCTCCTCTAAGATCCGAGATTTAAAACCCCTAAAACATCAAATAAAATCTTTTTCTAACAGAGTGACAAATCAGGTGTCAGAAATCACAAACTGAGCTTTAAACAATCTGCATTCACAGAAGGATTGGACTCATCTAGAGTTTAGATGTCAAATATTTCGATTTGTCTTCTGTTGCCAAAATCTATGAACCGGTCCTTAAACACTCTAGTGAATCAGATGCCAACTTCAGCGCTGTGTTCACAACGATTTGTCGAACACGCGAAGTAAATATTTGTAGTCGAATGTGTAGAATGCTGTACAATGGCAGGTCAAATTTTTGGTACCATTTCATTTGAAGGGGTATGTATAATACTGACATAACACCTGTCGTAAACATGGAGTCTTCATGCGTGTTTATGATTGTTGTTAATAAGTGTCATTTGGTAAATAATGACACTTTTAAAGCAATTTTTTAATGAAACTTTGCTTTAAAAGTGTCATTATTTTTCAAATAATGCAAAGCTGACACTTTTAATGGATTTTTAATGCAAATTTTAATGCAGCTTTGCATTAAAAGTGTCATTATTTACCGAATGACACTTCATGACAACAGTCATAAACATTTACGAAGACTCCTTCACGTTGACGACAGGTGTTATGTCATGTTTACGACGTTGTCATGTCAGTCTTGTGCTCACCGCTTCAAATAAAAGTGTTGCCAAATTTTTGACTTGTTAAATCAAATATTTGCAAGAAGAATTTGCAAAGAAACGCCCAAACAACAACCATGTGAAGGTGAAACCAGCAGCCTTTTATTCTTCCGTTGCCATAAAGGAGTTTAGTTTTCTTCTTCTGCACAGTCAAACACCCCCACCCACCCACCCTTGCGCCCAGCCTGCCCACTTCCCACCACACTCAGCAGCTATTTAAAGTGGCTGCGGCTGTTCCATACTGCTGCGCCTGTGCCAAACCAGGAGCTAAGGCCGGGCGAGCCGAGGCCTCCCTGCTGTGACGTGGAGCTGATTGTTTTCATACTTGCCTTCCCAGGATCGGTCCCTCTGCCTTTGTGGTCTTGATGTTTTTTTTGCCTTCGCCGTGTGGATTGTGTTTTTCCTTTTAGCTGACCTTGGTTACATAAACTAACACTTGATCCCCCCTTCCATGGTTCTTCTCTCTGCCCTCCCCCTCCCCTCTCTTCCCTAATCCTCCACTTCGCCAGCCTGCTATCCTTTCAGAGCTTCCCACAAAGTGAAGAATTTTGATTATGCTGTGAAAGTTCGGTCTGGGTGATTTATTCCCAGGCTGCTGGAGCTTTGAGTGGCTGGTGTGAAGGTTCTGGATTCTTAGAACCTTTATTTCGGGGCACATCAGGGGAAGATATGATTTCAATATATGTGGCTGCGTTCCTACAGCAGGCAAATGCGCCCCATATCCAATGTTTTTTTCACGGCAAGCTGAATGACCCAATTCTGATCTTTTCACCCCTTCGTTCCCGCCCCCCCCAAAAATAAAACCCAATCTGTGCCACTTCCGTGTGTGGAATTAAACCAGATGCATATCCGATTGTTTTCAAAGAGTCTGCTGCCTGAACGATCATTTTATCCGACTTTTAAGTCACTGATGTTGAGGCATGCATCGTAATTCTGCAGCACAAGAAGCCAGACAGAGTACTGGCTTCTTGTGCTGCAGAATTAACCACCACTCGTAGTTCAGACTCCAGGTCCAAATGGACTTCTCTACAGAAGTTACAGTCAGTGCTCCACTGAAGGCCATTGCTCTTAGCTGTTCTTTCTCTTCTTGGCTTCCTTCGTCTCGTTATGATCTTCTCACAATTCTGTCTGCTCCCGTTGCTGCATAAACATTCTTCTTCTGCGCATGCGAGTCGCGTTGGAGTCGTAAACCGTTCACATGGAGGTCTGACTGTTCGCATTTAGCAAGTTGTATGAATGACCGTGTTTCTGGCCACCCTTATTTGTCTACGCTCAGGGTTCATCCTTCCTCAATTTGAAGGCTATAGCGTTTATTTTTCAGCGACGTGCCCAGAGAGATCCGGGGGGAGTTTGGCGCTGGATAGCTGTCGGTCGCCTCATTATTTTGAGTCATTGCTAATGTTGTCTACCATTTACTTCAAGTCAGTGACTTATAATTTTTGTCTCTTCAATTCTCTGGAGAAGCTTGTCACAGTGGAGACAAGTTCGAGAAATAAATTTCTATTTTTTGCACTCATAGGCACTCAAAGTACTCAAGGGGATTTTTTTTTCATGTTGTGTCCCCTTTAATTTTGAAGTAATCCAGTTGTGAGGGTAGAGAGTATGAAACTGCAAAAACTGGGTATATAAAATAACTTTCAAAAGGCAAAACTGGTTGGAGGAAAAACTGCAACATAACTCTGTGTAATCTCCTAAATTTGAGACTGTTGGTTATAATTTCATCTTTTCAACTATCCACTTCCCTTATAGCCATTATTTTGAGCACTTAGGTGGCTTGTTAGGGGGCCACACCAATAATTTTATGTTTCTAGTTTTTATTTGACTTATACAAATTGGGATGTGTTGCACATATTTTTGTGGATGTAAATCAACAATAATAAAAATCAAAATAATTGATTGCAAAAAAAGGGCAAAACTGAAACGAGAGATCCAGGGAAACGACAGGATTGCTTAAAAACAAACTTAATGAAGTGTTACTAATTACTAGTGCGGATTTGCGTGTTGGTGAATTGGTGTGCGATTGTTTGTGTGCACCAGTGGATGTGTTTCGATGTGCAGAAGCACTCGGAGTGGTTTTGTACGATGTCTGAGCTGGTTCTGAGTTGGTTTATATTAACAAGAAAGAACTGATTTGTTTCCTCTCACACCCAGACCGTCGCTATGGCACCATCTCACGGCAACCTTAAGGTCTCCTCTGGTAAATGTTTAATCCTCCTCCTGCTGTATGTTGAATTTCTGTCGACAAGTTTAAACCGGTTATCTCCCTTCATCACTTTATACCACTATCACCAGTATGGTGTCAAAGTGCAGCAAATTTCAGAGAAAGTTTTACAATGGCATCGGATTGGTTGCTTTTCTTAACGATGGTTGTAGACTTGAACTGTAGACTAGGTAGTGCCTGGAAATGAGGTTTGTGTGTGTGAAAGCCATTGGCTGCTCTGTGAGGTGACCACGCTCCACCTGACGCAGACAAAACACGGCGCGTCTCCTACAAACAACGCTTCGAGGATTTATCATGAGATCAATTTGAAGTCTGTATGGGGCGGGGGATGTAAGATTCTTGTACAAGGTAGCCTTTTGAAAAGGATGAAAGCGGATTTTCTACAAGGGTACACTTATTTGAAATAGTAAAAGTCAAAGATAACTTCTTATGCTATAAGACGCTGCTTCATTTATCTGAGTTTCAGCCTGAGTCATTGTCTGAAACAGTTTTAAATGTTTTTTTGTCTTTTTTTACTTTTAGAGGTATCCCTTAACATCCACTGTTTCTCTTTATTCCCTCCCTCCCAGTGTCTAACATTACATCAGAACATTACCCAAATGAGATACGTGAAAAGCCTGGAGCGGTCGACCTCGCTTATCTCTGGATGCACATTGAGACAAGGTGACTCTTCACAGAGCTAGACAGCCGCTACGCTCACAGCAAGCAGAACAATGTAATCAAATCATGTCGTTTAGCTCGCTGTACCGTTGATCCTTTTGGATCTGCCTTTCTGTGTCTGAACTGCACGAGCAATGGCTGAACTTCACATGACTTCCACAAAAGCAACCATTCGAGAGACGACGGTCTGTGTCCTTGTGTCTGTGTCAAAGAAAACATTCATTTACGACGACCTTAGTAGAGTCCAGTATCTCAGTCACTGTCTGATCTTCACTTTCCTGGCCCTTTGATGAAAGTATGTCTAAGAAAGTCATTGTTTTATCCCCTCCTCACCATGGTGAAAAGAAATATGTGGCTTTATTAAATTAGCATCACCTTGCTACGTGTCTAATACGCCAGTATAAGCCAAAACTCCATTGGTTTGTGTTTTGCTTTTAGGTTTTTTTGGACATCTGACATGACCATCACAAATCCATATAGTTTATGGAAGGAGCTTCTCTAGTGTTATTCTGCTCATAATGACAACCTAATGCACCGATTGCAGTTTTCTGGCCGATCCCCGATCAAGCTCTTTAAAAAGCCCGACCTGCTGATTCCGATTTCGGCCGATACTGAAACTTGTGTATTTGTCTTGCCTAGCGATACATGAGCACATGTGTTGTGGAGTTGAACCCACAACTTTAAAATTTTAAGATGACCGCTCTTCCCGCTCTTCTAGAGATGCTGTGGGTTGTTTACATTTGCGCTCTTCCTGCTGAATCAGCACAAGTGCTATTCAAATGTCACAGCAATGACCCAACAATATCCTTCTCATGCTGCTTTGTGCATGCCCTCTGTTTGTGCTGGTGAAGATTTAATTCTCAACAATGCTGGTTTGTAAGTTAGCATCACACAGCGGCAATATGTCTCTGACTGAGAAAACCAATGTCCGAGGCCACGGTCAGATTTCAGGATCGCACACAGTCTACTGCAGCCGATGAAATGAAATAAACGGGAGCGCAGAAAACCAAAAAATTACGTCATGTGAAGTGGTGAACACAGAATGGAAGGGGAAACCCTTCCTCTGCCCTGAATTTCTAAAAGACATTGAGGAGCTCTAATTGTGGTCAGTTGAACCAACTCATCTGACTTTTTTCAGTGGAGAAACAGCAGCTCTACCTCAGAGGACAGAAGTCCTCACTCTGCCTCTTAAAGTCTCGCCGTGCCTCTCTGTGTCTGTGTCCTCATGCGAAAGCTACTTGGGAATTGTAGACAAGCAAGCGCTCCCGTCCACACTATTATTAGCTCAGCTGAACACACTCCATTCCAGTACAGCGCCACAGGGGGCGATAAAGTGGGGGTTCCTATACTGTCTACTTGTAAAGGAGAAAAATAAAAGAATCGAAATAATAAGTAGTGAACTTAGAGAATATGAATAGTGATATTTTTGAACCTTTATTTGTCCTCAGAGATGTAACCTGTAGCTCAGTGGGATGAGAATTTGTTTTTGCAACAGGAAATCTACGTTTTCTACCTACTGGACAGCCAGCACATTTAAAATGGAGCACAAAGATGCTACAGCTGTTTTACATATAATCAAACAAAGCTTCTGGAAAATAACATAAAGTACTGCATTTCTAGATTACCTTTCCATCAGTGCTAGTAGCTGTGCTGGTGATGCTCTGTGTCGTGGTCTGAAACTGGGAGACAGACGTGAAAAAAAACAGACACACTGCAGACAGGAGCAAACAGTGATGTTTGTTGATAGTCTCTGGAAGGGTCAGGGTGTGGTTGGGTTCTGTGACTGGAGCTTCAAACACACACACACACACACGCACGCTCACACACACGCACTTTTCAGTTTGAAGGTATTCTGTCTAGGCCTGTCACTACTACAAATTTTGCTGGACGATAAATTGTCCCAGAAGTTATTGCGATAAGCGATGATATTGTTTTTGAAACCATTTTCAAGTCATATAATGGTAACGGCAGAATGATGCAAGAACATGCTCTTACATTTATAATAAAACGTATAAACTATAAATTATGTTGAACATTTTACTGGAAGACATTTGAAATATCCCAAATACATACATAAAACAACAAATAAAATTAATTATGAAGTCTATGTGAACAATATTGTCCTTCAAAAAATGGCCAGTTGAGACCAAAACACCAGACTGAAGACTTTTATCATCCAGGTTTTGATAGAAAAAAAGATAAATCATGCAAATGGAAATTATTGAGCCCGTTTTAATTTATCATGCGATTAATTGGTTCAATGCTTATTGTGACAGGCTTAATTCTGTCATAAAGACCAAGCTGCCCCTCATCACGATGCTGTGGGTTTGTCGTTTCGGGAAAGCGAAGTGGGATCTCTGATTTCTGACTTTCCATGTCACAATTTTCATCTTGCTTTCAGGATTGCTGAACAAAAACACGCTGTTTTTATTTATCCCATATTGCATGCAAAACTATTCAGTAGAAGATAAGTTTGGATGAAAGCGGACTGTGGTTGTTCAGACTGAGAACATGAGATGGTTATCTAGTAGAGATGGACTGATCCACATGCCTCCAGGCCATCTTTCTAGGAACGTCGACGCATTCTATGAACAAAATGTTCATGGCCCTTGATGTCCTTGTTTTTCTGACTGGGTTGTTCAGGATCTCAGTGTATCGCATCCTACAATAGATGATTTTTCTTTCGTTTCGATCCTATTGTGATGGGCCAGCTCTCCTCTCTGGTCAAACAAATAGGAACGTTTTTAATGAAAATTCTCTGAGACACAACAAGGGCAGAATAAAACGAGGGGATGCTCTTCTTCTAGCTGCTAACAGGCTTTATTTTCCTTTCTCTGGATAAAAGTGAGGTTCTGAGCCTTCAGCTTGCTGACGGTTAACATGCTGCTGCAGGCAATAGGAAAACATTCCCCTTTGTAGTTGCTGCACCTGTGCTTAACCACCTGGCAGCTAAACATCAATTTCCCTGAATAAACAGAGACTGATCCTCTTAACAAAAAAAAGAAAAAAAAAAAAAGGAGTTGCTAGAAATTGTGCGAAGCTCGTATTTCATCTAAAGGCACAACGGTATGCAAAAATCCAAATTTATTCACAAATGCATTGGCGCCTTTCCCAGAGGTGTCCTCTACCCCCACCTGGTGTAACGAACCACCTGATGCGTCACTAACTGAACCAGCAAGCAGCCAATGGGGGCAGGGAGAGTCATCTGTTTCTTAATGTAGTTGTTCTTCCTTTGAAACTTGAAAAGATCGTGCAGAGAAATGTTCACACAGTTTAATTAAAGCAACCTCGGCGCACACCAGATGTGGGCAGAGTACCTAAGAGGAGCACTGCTTACATATTTTTACTCAAAGAAAAGGAAAAAGTAGTAGTATATTTAAACATTGCATAATCAGATGGACCAAAATATAAAGCTAAGTGGAAATTTTGGTGTTTTAAGGACGAAAATAACAATAATTCATGTAAGTACCAAAAAATAACAAAATCCAAATCATTTTTTTTTTTTTTTTTCCAATAAAACTAATTTATGAAACTTTAACAAAAAACGCATGTGTGTGTCTGTGTCTGGTGAATGTTAACTTTTATGCCAATATTGTAAATGTATTTTGGCTCAAACTTATCGTATCGTGAGAAGTGTGACAGGTTTGGATCATGAACTTACTGATTCTGCTCCTCTGTCAACCTCAGGCACCAAACAGGGAGGAGAAGAATTTGTAGCAGTTTTTACCCTGAATTGCTCTGACACTTTCTTCCTCATCGTCATCACTGTGTTGTTTAAAATTTTGTTTTTAGTGGGTGGAAGTGAGGCCTTGCTTAAAAAAAAGAAGTACTCTGTACAAAGACGCAAGCGAGCCTGTTATTTCCTGTAAAAATGACACAGCAGGTTGACTTACTTTTAGAGCGATTTGTTCCTAAATTGTTTGGCTCAACCCTCAATACACTGACTTTAGTCTGTGCTTGTCATGCTATGATCTGTGTATTGTACTACTTTGATCCTTGCTCATGCATGCTGTTGATTGGAGGTAATTATTTTTGTGATTAAAGTGTTTATTCTAGAATCTCGTTAGTTTTTTATTCGTCTTTGCCGCCCAGCTAAAAGAACTCCAGCCGAGCTCCTTCGGCGGCTTACTTGTATCACCGCCGCATGTTCAGAAACAAACCTGCTTCCATAAGCAACACACCCCTGATGTTTTATGAATGCAACACTATGGAAAAACAGTATTAAGCTGGCCGGACCACAAAGGGACTCTTTGTGCTCCGGTGGGTTTTTGCACACAGCCTTCAGCGAGGAGCAGACAACACAGCAAAGCCAGACTAACATTTACCCTTCACTCCCTGCACTGCCCTTGTTATTCCCCTGGCAGACACAGAAAGGAGCCTTTATTTACGTCCCCATGAGTATGCGTCTTGTGTGAGTGTGTGTAAGCGCAGCCAGGATTTTCACCAGAGCATGTTGCTATCTCCCTAGTGTTAAAATCACGTCTTCAAGACTGAAGGAGCTTTGGTCCGGTCGTACGTTTGCAACAGCAGCCGACTGGCTGTTTGTCAGAAAGAGGCCGGTGTTGTGAGGGAAAAGAGGATTAGAGCTCCGATCTTCTGCAGGTGAAAGACAGAATGCGTGGCTTTACATTCCTGAACCGCACCATGCGCTCAGGGCATTCATATGCTGAGTGGAAATCTGTACTACATAGTACCGGGGGCAGTTATTCAACGCCTTGCAGATTCAGTGTTTTTACTTTTTGTCAAATGTCATTTTCAAATTGAAATATAGATGATTGGAATAATGTTTTCAAATGATGTTTAAGAGGAAAGGGCTAACTACACCAACCTGGCTGTGTGTGAGAGAGGAACTGGTTGTGACATCAACTGGAAATGAATTTCTTAAGGTTGTACCACAGCATCTTCAAAGGTTTCCATTTATTAGGCCACACCAAACCTCTGCTCAACAATGATGATCAGTTTTCCCCTATCAAAATGCTCAAGAGGCAACGTGGAATGCTTTTAGCTAATCCAAAATGAACTGACACCAGAGAGATTCTTCTGTTTTTGTTTGTGCTTCACACAAGATCAAACCCTGAATTTAAAACATTTCAAGCACCACACATGGTTCTTAGACACCCACCACTTTCTATTGTTTGGGTTTTCTCTCTTTGTCTTTGCTTTCTTTCTACCAGTTTCACACTAAGGCCCTCCCAGACTTCATCCAAGATGTCGAAATCGGCTCTTCTTAACGTAGTCATGTAGCAAAAGTTACTGCAATATGTTCACAGGGAGGCGTCATTCCTCCCCTTAGTCACTGGGTGAAGTATTTGGATAGAGCTCTGTCCGATGACGTGTTTAATCGGTCAGAAGTTTGCCGATATGTTTTATGCAGAAATGCCATTGGACAGCTTTGCCGATCTTTCACTTCAATTAGTCCGCTTCCACTCGCTAGAGATGACATGAATACTTTTGAGTGTTTATTATGTACATTTGTACTTAAAAGATTGACAAAGGACAAAAAAACTCCTGGATGGAAATTGTGCTGTTGACAGAAAGTTGTGGCTCTCTCTCTGCGGCCACTTCCTGATGCTTTGTGCGTGACGTACACTAAAGCAGGAGGCGTGTCCCTGGGTGGACCAAGCCACACAGTCCAAGTGTGAATATGATTGACCGTGAGTCAACTGTTCATCTTCAGGTGAATTATGGAAGGGCGTTAAGTCCATCAGGGTGACTGGCCACTGTCCCACACTCCCAGACATTTCTTGTCCCATTTCCAAAAGGGGAATTTTTCTTCTCAGCGACTAAAAGTGCCTGTTGGCTTTTGTTGTGTGAAATGCCTGGAAAAAGTGAAAACCCTTGGTATACTGATACCAAAAGTAATACAATACTGTTATTCACTGCACAGATGGAAAAGGGAAGCAATAAAATAAAAACTGCATCTGAGCTTTCTCCTTGTACTTTGTATGTGAAAAACCCCTGGCTTTATTCTGATAATGTGTGCATAGTTCTGCTTCCCATAATGAGCATGTGAAAACACAGGCTATAATTTGCCTGTGAGGACATTGCCTCATGAAAGCCTAAATATGCACCAGGATAAGTGGGTGTGTGTGTGGACGCACACACATTCAAACACACGCATTCTCCCACTCCCATCTCATCACTGCACCATTTTCATGAGCTTGAAGGTCCAGAAAGGTTCTCAGACTTTAGTTTCTCTTGTTTGATCAGAAAGTTTTCCACTCTGGCTGGACTAAAGTTTGCCTTTAGGCCTCGTCTGACTTAATCTTTCTAGTTTTGTTAAGTTAAAAAATGTCCAAAATATTTAAACATCTACCAAAGTTTACTCTGTAGATAGTTTATTAGAAACAGTGAAATTAACTCGGATCAGCCACCAGCCAGTTAGTCCTCCAAGTCTTCTTTAATCCCACGCTGCATGGGCACAAGATGGCCAACAATCTGGAAATGCATTTGGTCCAACAAGGCTAGAAGCATACAGCTGTGGCCACAACTATTCTAAGATCTGCTGTGGGCAGTACCAGAGCTGGTGGGACACAGCGAACCAGTGTCAGAGGTTGTGTTTAGTCAATTTGCCCCAGGATAAGTGCCAACCCGCCTACTTGGGCCACTGGCGGATCAGAAGAGCTTTTGACTTCAAAGACCAGTCCTATTTATTCCTTTACTTTCTTCTTGTTTAATGTACTGACAATTTTTAACAATCGCCATTGAATAATAGGTATATTTGGCCACATTCAGAAGAAAAACTGAAAGCCAAAGTTTTAAATTTAATGATAGTTGCTGTCAGAATCTGCATTTCTGGCGCAAATGCAATTCGAGAAAAAATCTGATGTATTTGTTTCTCACAGAACCTAGGACTGGATCTATGTGAAGACCCAGACAACGAGTTCTGATCAGAAACCCCAACATCTAACCACAGTTCTCCTTCATTCCTACTGACAGTCAGAGGCGGTGCTTCAAGCACTGAATGATCATTCTTGTACATGTGCAGGTCGAGTGTTAATCACAACAGAGTCACCTTTGACCTGTCGGTGACCCATTTGACTCTGTGTAGTCACATGATCCTTGGCACTCAATGCCTTTATTCTTCTCACACACATATGTATTGACTGCAGGTGTGGTTATGTGAAGCTGGTAGCATCTGTGTTTACCACCGTTTTATTATCTTCTTATTGCTAGTACCCTTGTGACTGAGTAGGAGCTGCACAGAAAGCCAGTTGCCGCCCGAACAGACAACGTGTGGAAAGCGGCCTGCTGGGGCTGCACCTTCAGTCGAAGTGGGCCAGACGAACCAATACAAGGAAGTTATCCATAAGAGTGGATCACCTCACTACTAAGTTGCCTCAGTAAAGGCCCTCCTCCAGTCCTTTCAGGCTGATGGTGGTCGCAGCGTGGCTCTCCTTTCTGAGCCACGCTGAGGATGGAGCATCGGTCAACGGTGACTATGCCGTTTCAGTGGCAGCCTCTGATACCTATTTCTTTGAGAACCTTCTGGAGACGGACTCCAGGGCCTCTGGTTTTGACTTCAATGCCCCCCAGGAGGATGCTGGGGGTCAGATACAGCCACAATCAGAATGGGTCTTGCTCTTTTGCAGCTAGATGTTCGGCCGGCCCGGGCTGCACTTTCTAGCTCCTTCTTTCTGCACAGTAAGTATGACTCTGCTTTTGTGGATTTTCCCTCACAGGAGTACATACTGATCTGCATGCCTGTTGGTCGGATACCAAGGCTTTTTCACATTTGATGACAGATGGCAGGGCCCTGTCGACCATGCAGGAGTTGCCCAGAGTTGGCTTGGGGCAGATGCCAGCTGTGGAACCAGGCATTACCTCTCTTCTTATCTCGCCGAATGAGACTTTGCGGCCTAATGCCTGTTGTCCGTAGCCTTAGCATTGTATTACGGATGACCTTCTCTGCCATGAAACTCCGGGGCCTGCAATGGTCAGATTGGGAATTCCCTCTCCCATCTGATGCTGGCCTTGTCCTCCTCTTTGGAATTTGTTCCACTTGACCACAAAGGCCTGGTTGATGTGTCTCTGTAGGCCTTTGATCTTTTGACCAGGGAGCTTGGACATATGCTGTCCGCACTTGTCTATGCTCTCTGCCAGATCTGGCTGGCGCAGTCGCCACTTACTGAGCCTTGTAGGAGAAACCTACAGGCCCTTCCTGTGGTTCGGGGAGAAGTATTTGTCTCTTTAATCGTACAGCCCAGGGCTCTCAAATGACGTAGCAGCTATTAGGGCTTCAGAAACGTATAAACATAAAATTCTTCTTCAACTTTTTGGTCGAATTCTGGCTCATAATTTATCTTTATGATGGATTTCAATGATGGATGTCTGAGACTGCTACAGTGAACAAATCAAACTTTATGCTCCTCCCCAAACAGCTTCTGCTCATGTGGTCAATTTTTATTGGCTCTACACATATTTAACATCAAAACATAGGAATTCATGTCTGGATTCAGAAAATGTAACACTTATAGATGTGGGACTTGCAGTTTTCTAGCAAATCGGCCCAAATTGGAAATAGGACGCTATATTGTGAGTGAGAAAAAAATCTCAGCAAAACGTTTTTTCTAACATCATTTCATAGCGACACAAACTTTGACAAAATTTTAGTTGAAACCTTCCTGAAGCGCACAATTTATTCATTTTTTTCATTCCGGTTACAGCTTTGCCATAAATTTGACCTGTTCCAGAGTTGTAAATCTGATTTTTGTTAAATTACGGCCTTATACTGTCATGTTGTCATGACTCCACTGACCCCTCCACCATGATTAAGCTTTCTTATTGAGCTTCATCTGATATTCTTTGTTTTGATTATACCAGTACTGTTGAAATATCGGAGCATGTCTGCTAGGAGGCTAAGGTAACCCCCTGCTAGAGGCACATGGACTTTTTAGTATCTTCATTTCAATGATATGGAAGCCTCCAGTCGCTAGGAGGCAGCAATGCTCAACCCAGTAGACGTAGCCTACACATTGTGCAGATCTGGAGAGGAGATGGAGACGGTGCCAGAGGAGAGTAAAGCTGGAAGCCTTTGGGTTGACTGTGAATGGAAAATGTTGTATACTTTTCATCTTGTCCCATTACCTCAAATAGAAGCAATTTTGCAAGCAGGACTTAAATCTAATTTTAATAATTTTTCAACTGTATTATTGTATTTCTTTCTTAAAAGTAATGTTAACGCAAAGAGCAGCAATAACAACAAAATCCTGCAGCCAAACTTCTTCAAAAGTACCAACCTGCTTTTTGCCAGGAAGTGAGCAGGGAATAAAGATGCTTCAGAGGGAGGAAATGCATGAGCTCTGCTGGTCGGAGGTTTGAAGACAGACCTCAAGTCCTGTGGATCTGTTCTGTCAGGAGTCTAGGCCCAGCCGGCCACACCAGTGCGAGTGCTTCAGGACCATAAAGTTAAGAGCCGTGGGAACTTCCTACCCACTCGGAGGTGAGCAGCTCTCCTCAAACCTCTGAAACTTATGAAGGAGCAGCTCACTGGCATGACAACGTCATGGCTAACACTTGGTTCTCCTTGTGTTTTAGTCGTGTTTTCTGAACAGATCCCAGGATGGCTGTTTCTTCCTCCTCCCCCTCCTCTTCATCAGCTGGGTAAAAACGGTTGCTGTTCAGATGAGCAGCAGTTGTTCAGCATGGCTCTATAAATAAGTCGTTGTCAGCCAGCCAGCAGCGCCAGTCCAGCTCCAACAGATTGACTGATGCTGCAGCCGCACCAGCTCAGCGTTGGCATGGCAACGCTTGCTAATACCTTTACACATGGCAACGCCTGCTAATACCTTTACACATGGCAAAGGGTGGCGGGGGACTTAAAAAGTTTATCTGGAGCTTCTAGCTGTACGCTGCACTGTAAACTTCCCATGTGTTTTCATGTGCAGATGTCAGAAATTGATACTTCACTAATGCACTAGTGGATCATTACTTTATCATTAAGTGATTGGTTTTGGATCCTTGAATGCTAACCTAATTTTTTAAATATATCTCTGCCCAGGGATTAAATGTCAGGCTGAGCAGCTCAAAAACTATTGCTTTTATACCATCTTTACTCCTCTGATGTGACTTTGGAGCTGTAACTTGGAGCTGTGGACCTTTGTGCATGAGGACTGTTCCTCTGATGCTCCTCTCATTCTGGTGCTGTTCCTGCTGTGAAGCAGTGGTGTTTTCAGTGCCGCTTCAGGGCAGGGACTGAAGGGATAGAAGCAACATTTTAAGCATTCTCACACTCAAAGCTTTGTTGTTCGGTGACCCAAATATCAATCAGTTCTGGTAGTAAAGGCTGTTTTGCATCTTTGTTACACCGTAGCAAACCTAAATGAGCAATAATACAGAGACTGAACATATTTCTAATATTCTGAGTGTGGTCTGTTTCAATAATGGTCCCATAAATTACAAATACTTTCTTTAGGACCAATCAAGATTTGAGTTTGTTCTACAAAAAAAAGCCTAGCTTTTCTTACCTTTAGCATTTTGAGCGATGTCATTTGTGTTTAAACTTCTGCTGTCATGAGACTCTGACTGGCTAAATATACTGTAATGCTATAATGCAAGTTCACAGCCCTTTAAATATCTTACACAAAAACTGTTTCTATTTCTATTGCACACACTGGTGCTCCAACAATGTACAGTGCAGCCATGGAGGATGTTATCAGTTCCCAGAATCTGGCCTGTAGACATGGACCCTCTGGCTTTCTGGCATCTAACTTGTTCATCCAGTTTTTCTTGAAAAATTATTTTTTTTTCTATTTGTATGGAAAAGTGGCACTCTCGATTTCAGAGTGCATTGTATTTTCCTCTGTTAACATTTGAGCGGTTGTTGACGCTCATCGCAGCGCTTCAGGTATAGTCCTGCATTGAGACCTCCTGTTGTGCTGACAGCATGTCACCGTGGGAGCTGTGATATGATGGCTCAGGATGGATTTTAATGCCGTTGTTGTTTTCCACCTCATTTACTACCAATCAGAAGAACCTGCAGGCTTGTTGGAACCACGTCTGGTAGCTTTCCATGCTATCACAGCAGCCATCATCTCGGGGTCCTCCCTCTTGCTCTTCAACTCCATAAAACTTCAACTCAAGCTTGTGGCTGTTGTTTTTGTCATTGCTGAGCCTTGGCTTAAGCGCACAGTGTTAGCCCAGATATTACCGTAGCAGCGACAGGTCCCCTGTGACTGCCTAATTCAATTCAACTCATTCAGAATGCAACAGTTCTCAACAAAAAGTCAGGTCAATCCCATTTTGCATATATTCCTGATGATCAGTTATCAAACCGGGCAGTCGGGTTAAAAAGGGCTTCTGTCTGAGGAAACCTGGCAGATTGCACGGAGTCCTGACTTGCAGCCTTTTCTCCTCTTGGACCGACATGTAGCCACCGCCGTCAGCTGAGTGGCGTTGTGTCTAATGGTTACGTAGTGATGCTAACAGCTGCTGCGGTTCAGCACAACATCTGTGTGGAGCAGAAAGCGCAGGAGGGTGATTACTAGTGTCTGTGTAACTGTACACCGTGGGCTGTCACAGCTACTGAAGCATAAACTCTGTTTGTTGATAAAAGGACTGATTAGAAATGTCTGTGTTTACTTATGGCCACATTGTGTGTGGGGGTGGGTGTGTGTGTGTGTGTGTGGCAGCTTTCCCCCTACAATAAGGACTAGGGTCCTTCATGGGATTATATATGTACCCTGTAATGTTGCTAATTAGAAATCCCCCCGCACTCCCATACACACACTCATTCTGAGTGGGTGTGGAACTGTGGGTAATTAATGGCTCCCTCATCCTCCTCTTCCTTCGCTACCTCTCCCTCTCTGTGGTTCCTTTTCAGGAGTCACATTCCATCAGTGCTCGGTGACCTCTGAATCCTGCTACCACTTGTTTCTGTGGGTTCTGAAAAAGTTCTTAATGTCTTTATGACCATTACTCTACCGAGTGTTTGGCTCTTTGGCAATTGTCGGTCACCCTCCCCGAAGATGTTCTCGTTTGTCTGTCAGTTTGAGGGAAAGCTGAAAGAGCCTGACCTGGTGGAGTCGGTGAAGTGGATGATGCCTCGGTTTAATGTGCCTCCCAGGAATGCTCGTTAGTGTCGTTTGGCAGATTTCTGCTCAACATTACGCTGCTGGTCAAACCTGTCTGCCACCAAGTGCATGGAGCTACACTTTACAGCTGGAAGCTTGAAGGGAAGGCGTCTGAAACTGGAGTCATTTTACAGAGGCATGTCCCCCAGGATGTACTGTGTGTCTAGCGTTTCTCTAAAATTCCCCGATCACATTTCAATAACATACATATGTTCAGTGGCACTGAAAAGCTTTTTTTTTTTTTATTTCAGTTTTTTGTCACGTTAAAAAAGAATGCCAATATAAATAATTTTGGAAGTCTTTCTAAATACAATGTGACATTTATGTTGTTAAATACCTTCTATAAACTTTTGAACAGACATGTCTGCTGGATCCACCTGTAAGTGTTCTGTTTTAATCAAAACCAGTCTTTCGACGATCCTGCTGTTCGTGTTTTGACATCAAGAAGCCAAGGTGACACTTGGCAAGTGATTAACAGCACCATGCCATGGTGGGGATTCAAACAGGATGCTGAGCTTAGTGTCAGAGTGCCATAGGTAGTTTTGAGTTTCTGTTTGAGGTGGAGTTATGTGCTGTAACCAAGCGGCACATATTGGTTAAGTCGATACTATTTTTTCCCCTGAGCTGCACTGAAATATGCATATGTCTTAAGTTTGTATTTTGTGAACTGTAAAACGAGGTTATAGAAGAATAGTTTCAAAATACAGAGAGATGCTTAGATACTGTTCTCTTTAGCTTGAAGGCATCTTGTTAGCCTTCCCGTTGGATGACTGGAGTCAGATTACCACAGTTTAAAGCAGAAAACACCAGTTTGAGTCTGGTGTTTTCTGCCCGTTTGAGTCTCTGTCCTTGGACAGAAGTAAAACCAGCGCTCTCCTAACTCTCTTTCTGCTTGCTGGTTTTCTGCTTTAAACTGTGGTAATTTGACTCCGGTGTCATAACAACAGTGTGTGATCACTGTGATGCCTTCACCCGTTTTGTTCATAGATTTTACTCTACAACTAGTAGAGGCCACCACAGGCTGTTTCTAACCCCTGACCTAAAGAAGGACAATAGATTTTTTTTTTTCCACATACAAAAAGAAAGTTTTAGGTCAGTTGTTGAAACGGGCAGTATACGTGTGAAGCAGAGCACATCTGCAAGCAACACTTTTGTTGAAGTTTGAGGGCAAAGTTTGAAAGGAAGAGCAGAATGCCTTGTGAAAGTTAAAGTCCTTTTTAAAAATCCATACTCCTGATGCTGGGTTATAGTTCTGCAGCTTCATAATATTCAGGTAATTAGTTCCTGAGTATTTGTTTTTCATTCTTTTGAAAATCCTTTCCAACTTCTTTTCCGTCCCAAACTACTTGGTTTGATTGTTTGGGGAAAGTCCTCGTATAAATTAACTTTCCAGTCAGGCTCCTCTCTACTTTCTCAGCTTTTAGTCTTTCTTGTAATCAAATGGCCAATCCTGTGAGTCTCTATAGTTCGGACCCTGCTGTCACAAGAGGCATCCTCTGACAACAGACGTTAATTCCTCTTCCAGAAGGATCAAAGGAACCTTCCTGTTTAGATTTCATTATTTTGGAATGTTGTCTGGTAATCAACAGACTCCAGCTCCCTGTCTTTACTCATGCAGCGATTGGACGCTCATATATTTTTCAGTTTTTTTGGATGGGGTTTGGGGAGACGGGGGCCTTTGGCCTCTTGCCAAGCTATTACCCTGATTCCCACATCCAGAAGATTTACCCCAACAAAGCAGGCATTCTAATGCCCTGTGTGGCAGAGAATGAGCTCTGTGCATGTGTGTCTGGCTGTGTGTGGGTGTGCGGGTGTGGGGGTGCGTGCGTGTGTGTGTTGAATGAGTGAGCTCTCCACTGCTGGAATGAATGGTGTCCTTTTCAAACTTAGTTTTTCTTTTTTCAACTTTTGTCAGGCTCCTCATCCTATGAGCTTCCAGCAGATCTGCCTGAACT
Organism: Girardinus metallicus; assembly: GCA_903067095.1. Lineage (NCBI taxonomy): Eukaryota > Metazoa > Chordata > Actinopteri > Cyprinodontiformes > Poeciliidae > Girardinus > Girardinus metallicus. Next base: position 39,048 of record CAEGAE010004819.1, on the reverse strand, counting down.
TGTAAGAGATCCATTTTGCAAGTGATGGAATGCTGAAAGGCAAAGGAAATCACGTTGGGAAAGTTGGAAACTAGGGGTGGGAGATGATGTGCTCTATGTGTCTAGTTTAGATAGAAAAGGAGAATTTAGTGCAATTTAGCTGTCACAGCCAGGCACCATTCCGGGCCATTTCCCTGCGTGAACATGAAACCGCACACTTGCGTGTCAAAACAGAGATGATCTCTTCAGCCTCCCTTCCTAATCTTCTAATTTACTTCTTGTTCTTTTCCAGGGATACCAAGGCTATAATTTACTTTGCAACTAATACCCATCCAGTGGGAGCATTTCACACAGTTTCTGCAGGTCATATCAACTGAAATTTATGACCTTTTTAATAGGGGTGCACAGATTTATTGATCAGCTCCCAAAATAGGAGGAGCCTATCTCATCCCCTGATCTTATCTACCTCTGCAAGGGTCTGAAAATCAACCACTGTGCTCTGATGTTCTCCTGTGAGATATGTTTGACTGGCACACCAGCCCACCAGGTCATGTCTGCACATTTGCAGTTAACAATAGTCACCCCACTGTTGCAACTCAGCAACGTTCTTGCTATATTTAGCAACATTTCAGACGAGAAAATTGGTATCGGCCAAAATCAGAATTGGCTGGTCAGGCTTTTTAAAGATCGTTATCTGTGATCAGCCAGAAAACTGCAACCGGTGCACCACTTCTTTTTAAGACTATTATGAATGACATTTAATACTTATATCACAAAAGAAATATGTGTATTAGATAGTTTGTCATTTGCCTAGCAGCTGCATGTACATGATCTGAGTGTGTGTGCTCTAACACATCATGGGCCCTGTGTAAAGGGCCATCTTCCCACCATGCAGTTCCTCTGCAGAGAGCTGGAAATGCAATGCATTGAACCTTCAGAGTGAAATGTGTTAAGTTTAGTTCACACAACTGCATAGTTATGCTGACTTTTTGACCTGATCTCCCCCATTTGACAATCTGAAGGACTCCCCCCATTATGGTGATGGCTTTAAAGATAATGGTAAGAGATCTTCCATTGACTTGTGTTCAGAGTGATCTGGTATGCTCAGACCAGATCTGAGATGGGACTGCTCCCATCTCAATCAGGGACATTCAACATGTCCCTGATTGTGTGGTGTTCCCCATGAGGACGAACGCAGCCTGTTGGAATATGACATGTGGCCAATCAGAAAGCGAGGAGACGGGACCACGGAGGGGGAGTCCAAAGCACAGAAGACAAAACAACTGCACTGCCAACGTGCAGTTGTTTCTGCTAACAATAGTCCACAAACTATCTTCCTGGTCGGTCATTTTTACTTACTCTCAACTCACGTTTGATCTCAAGGAGCTTAGCAAGATTTCCTGTCTGACAACTGAACATTCTTGATTGAAATCTCTGTGTGGTGTGTTATCTTTGCTGTTTGGCTTGACCAAACCTATTGTCTTAATGGCTTCTTTATAAGCATGTGTGTTTGGTCTCAACTTTTAGACGACTATAAAATCTTGCCACGAGGCATTTCTTATAATCCTGCTTCCTAATGTGAGTGCCAATTTCTCTTGATATTCCCATTTGTGAATAAGGGGGACATCCCTCTTTGTTGGCTTTGGATGAGTTCTACATGCAAGACAGATGTGTGTTAAATTCAATTCAGTCTTTTTCTAGAGCAGCATTTTTACAGTTAATGTCTCGAGGAACTTCAACAAGAGCTGAAATAACAGCAAATAATGAAGGTTGGAGAGCAGGCGCTCCAGTCTGTCTGAACAGAGTATAAAAATTCTATGAATGAAGTCCAGGGAAAAAAAACCCTGAAGTAGTTTAAACATGACGAGCTCCGGGCTCGCCCTTCCAGTGTAGGATGACATAACTCTGGGTTTTGGTTGTGAATCACAGCTTGTTTATGAACTGAGACCTCTGATTCATCTTATCTTTCCTTGTGCTGCAGGTGCTATCCAGAAGGATGCCTTTATGACCCTAGCCTGAGCATCTGGGAGGTCAAGAGGTGACGTACCTCTGTAAAGCACCACTGGAAACAAATGGTGAGATTGTTGTGCAGAGAGAGAGAGAATTTTAAATTTTCAAAGTTTCTCTGATGCTGTTTAACTGACTAAAGTCTCATTTTTCTGTATTTTTTTTCCCTGATAAAAGACCAACAGGTTTATTTTCCTGTTAATTATCTATGTGTGATATATATTTCCCTTATCAATCTATTTAACATACTGAAACCATTAAACACTGCAAAAACACATTTTTGGTCCCAGTTTCTAGAGCAAATATCTTAGTTCACTTGAAATAATACAAAATTCATTTACAAGTAACTTCTCAGCTAGATATAGAAGCTTGTTTCAAGACAATATTTCCTTAATATCGATGAAAAAGTACTACTTCTACTGGCAGATTATTTCACTAAAAACATGGGAAAAATGTCTAATTATAAGTGAAATAATCTGTCAATGGAAAAACTATTTTTTTATCAATATTAAGGAATTATTGACCTAAAACAAGCTCATATTTCTTGTTGAAAAGTTATTTGTAAGTTAATTTTGTGTTATTTCAAGTGTACTAAGGTATTTGCAATAAAACATAGACCAAAACTACTTGGTCTGGTTTGGTAAGATTTTGTGTTTTTGCAGTGAACCAGGCATGCCTTCGACTACTAACATAATTACATGTGAAGTTTTAAACCAGAACCAATAAAATGTTTAAGAACAAATCACAAGTCCTGTAGTGTCAGAAGTTACATCCTTGGTGAACCCTTAAAACTTTTTGCTCTTAGATTAACAGAAAATGTTGTAGAAAAATGTAGACTTTGAGTCGTTTATAGAATACAACTATAAGCAAAGAACCAAAGTATAAGTACAACTCACATCTTACTGAACATAGATCCAAGTCTGTAAGAGTTTCTTGTGTCTTGGAGACCAACAGAATCTCAGTCAGATTACATATCTTTGCAAGTTGTAATGTGTCTTGTTGAGGTAATGTGCTATTATAGCAAACATTTCATGCCTGAGCTGCTGTATGAGCAGTATTGTCAATATTCGAGAATTGCACAGGAAACGATGGCAAAACCTTTAGCAGTCCTGTTGTACTGGAAGTAGGCATGCTTTCTGATATTTGAAATTATTTCTTTCCCTCAGCTCTACTGCCATGCTTCCTGGGACAGCGTGTTCTGCTTCAGCATTAATGCTCCACGCTCTACGGTGCCTCCTGCTTGTTGCCATCTTTGCCTGGCCATTTAGTTTGCCATCCAGAGGTGTTGCACAGGGTTCGGTGTCTTCCCACTCAGGCCTTTATCCCACTTTTAAATGGAACAACACGATATTCGAGCACTTGGCCCTGCATCCTGACCCCAGTGTAGGATGGGTCTACATTGGGGCGCGAGATCAGCTATTTCAGCTAGATCCGTTACTTCAGCTTAAGCTCCGGAACGACACTGGACCCGTTATCGACAGCCCCGAGTGTTTGCCCCCTGTGACAGAGACCAACTGCCCTCAAGCGAAGGAAACAAGCAACCACAACAAGCTCCTGCTGGTTGACCCTTATTCTATGGAACTTATTACCTGTGGGAGTGTCAACCAAGGAATATGCCAGAAGCGTAACCTGACATCAATCAATGTAGTGCTTTTTTCCACTGACAAGCCAGTGGACACTCAGTATGTAGCAGCCAACCACCCCAGTGTTAGCACCGTCGGGCTTGTGGTTCGCTCTCACCCTGACAGACAGCCGGTTCTGTTTGTGGGACGAGGTTATACCAGCAGCCATCCACCTATCTCCACCAGAAACCTAGCCCAAGCCCCCATCTTTTCCTACGAGGAGACCGCCAAGCTGGCAGTCGCCGGCCGTCTCTCAGAATACGATCACCACTTTGTGGCCTCGTTCGCCCACCGGCACCATGTGTACTTCTTCTTCTACAGGCGGGACCTGAAGTCACAGTCAAGGGAGTACCGCACATATGTCTCGCGTGTGTGTTTGGATGACCAGGCCTATTACTCGTATGTAGAGGTGCCACTGATGTGTCGCTCCAGGGCCAGTAAAATGTACAACCTCCTGCAAGCTGTCCAGCTCGGGTTCTCCAAGAACGGGGTTAAGGGTCAAGATTCAGAGATCCTTCTCGGAGTCTTCTCAACTCATCTGACCTCATCGTCTCGGCCGAGCGAGGACTCCGCTCTGTGCATGTTCAACCTTGAAGATGTGGACCGCAGGATTAACTCTACTAGAGACCTGTGCTATACACAAATGGGTAGAGAAGGAGGAGCGGAGGCGGCATACATTGAATATGAAGTCAAGTCCAACTGTGCCAACCTTCCAGAGGTAAGCACAATGCACCATAAATCTGTTCTGTGACTACACTCAACTATTAACGGGAATGTCTGAGGGGAAAGTGGGCACGCAATCCAAATCTCTTTAGGTCCAACAGAAGTTTCATATTGACAGTTTTTTTTTTAAATTTGTAATTTTTCAGAGAACTCACCTATTGTCTTATTGTTTTTGAGGGGGGTTTTCAGAGAGCATGTGTAAAAATCTAAAGAAAAGGCAGCTTTGGCAGCTGAAATATCTGAGTGTAATGTCATTTCAAACACTGTTGGCTGACTGTTGCACAGCCGCCAATCCAGAAGCACCATTTACATTCCACTGGCTGTACACCCAAATTTAGAGATAAGGAAGATCTTTGGATGTCAATTACTGCATGAGCGCTAATATGGTTTCCTCTGTGTGCATTAAAGCATTTTAAGGTATATTTGGTGTTTGAACTATAAAAATAGTAGTCCCTAACCCCCATGAATACCTGGGGGTCCGCTGTGGCGACCTTCGGGATTGAGATAACTGTTGAACTTGAGTCGACTCTTATTTAGTCGACTACTTGTGGTTTTCTTTCTCTTTGCTTGTTTTCTCGTCAAAAATAAATGTATATTGTTTGGCATGAGATCACCATTTGATGAGAATAGAGTAGAATATTGTTTCCCATAATAGAGAGATCATAATAGAAAAACCATAGCAAAATGCAGAAAGGAGGAAACCTCTGAGAATTAAAGCCAAAAAGCAGATTTACGACATGATTACAATGTTAAATCTTTACTTGATCCCTGCAAATAAACAATCTGTTTCAACTTTCCGATTTGCCAGGAAGGTCCATCTGCACCCTGGGTGGATTTGGACAAAAGGTTTAAGCCATTAAGAGTGTGGATTTGTTGCTGGTGATGAAATGTGAAGTTTCACAGTGATAATGAATATCCAAGATGTATCTTGGCTCTGGTCTGGCCTTTATATTTATGGGTATAGGTACTCCGGATTTACTCAGAACTCATTAGTCGTTACAGCGTAATCACAGGCTTCCATCAGCCAAACCAGCTAGTGTCCAGGCACCGTTTGAGCTTCTATGACATATTCCCAGACCTGGCTCTTTATTTTTTACATCACATAATATATTTTCCTTTCATGATGTCTGCTCTTCTGTTTTTAAAGATCTATTCTGCTTTACTGAATGTGCTCTACAGTTGAGCAGGAAAGAGCAGGAATCTAATTTTCCTGTAAAGCACTCACACTATATTTGTTTTGTGGATGAAGGGTGAGTATAGCTACCACAAAAGCTGTTTCTGTCACCATATTAATATAGAATCCATCCAATCAAGTTGCTTCCAGAAGCCAGAGTTCTTGGGTTCATTGCCTCCATCGCTAATGATGAGGCAATGAACCCAATGCGGGGTGGTCTCATTTAAACATACAGTTTCTGCAACAAGAAGAGTCAAGACTCCCTCTTCCCAAACTGGGAAGGCAAAATCAAATCCTATTTCAGCTTTATAGTGACTGTGTCCAGTTTTGTTTTGTCCTCAAACCACAAGCTGTTCCCAAGAAGTCCTGCCAGAGTTTTATGGGCCCCATCAGGAACACTTTGGGAATCATTTTGGCTTTTGGTGTTGCTGCAGAGGAATTCAAGACAAATTAGTTCAAAGATTTTATTAGGAGCCTAAATGAGCCGGGAGAAAGGGGGAGGGATGGAAGGAGGTAGGAAGGTAGGTGAGTAGGTTGATGCATAGATAGGTACGTAGGTAGATAAGTAGGTAGACATGTAGGTAGATAGGTAGTTAGGTAAGTATGTAGGTAGGTACATATGTAGGTAGGTAGGCGGGTAGGTGGTTAGGTATGAAGGTATTTTGTGTTTATTTTGTGAATTGTCTTATTTCAGTCTTGGTTTGTTAAGTGACTTGTCGATTGGACTGTTTTCTTATAGTTCTGTTCTGAATTTCAGAACACCCTGGATGCTTACCCCTGTGGATCTGACCACACTCCCAGCCCCATGGCCAGCCGGATCCCGGTGCTAGTGGACACCATCCTGGACAGCCCGTCTGCCCGGCTCACCGCTGTGGCTGTGAGCATGAGGGAGGGATATACCATTGCCTTCCTTGGAGACTCGAAGGGGAAGCTCCACAAGGTGACAGTCCAATCAATAACGCTGCATAACCCAACTAGCCTTCATCCAGATATATAGCAAATATAGCAAGAAAGTCAAATCAGTGTCTTTCTTGCCATATTTATGTAGCCGAAGATGTTCAGAGCTCAGAGACATGGCTGAACAAAACATCATCTGAAGAGACCACAACACATCTGAAGACACAATCTTCACATTCTGGATGAAATCAGACTGACTCTTGACAGAGTCATATCACATGCTTCTAGCACTGTGATTTTATGTGATTTTTTTCATTTTTTATTTTTAATAAATGTGAAAAGCACTCAAAAAGATTTCCACATTGGCATTTATGGGGCCAATCTGGTCTTGTCTGTAGAATTTTGAGGCAAGAAATAAATTAAATCCAATTACGATTAAGGGGGAAACATGATAAAATGTGGAAAAAGTGAAGCGACGTGATTCGTTTCCAGAGGCACAGCACATGAATATGTAACAGGCACAACACTCCACCTAGGCACGATGAATTTACCGTATTTAGTTGTTTTTAGATGATGAGTTCGTACAGATTGTGTTTTGCTCAGCTGCCTTGTCCTCTGCTGCTGTGACTGGACAGTTCCCCCTCGGGGCATCAATAAATCTATGAGTCTGTGGCTGAAACTTCCCTCAATAACGTCAGCTTGGAGGTCAGAGAAGGACCTGGGTACCAGTGATGACATGAGGATTTTACAGGCTGAGAGACCTTCTGTACACACTGGAGCCTTTGTCCTCAGTGGCTAGCCGTAGTGAAGGAGCATTACAAAAGGAACACTGACTCCATTAACATGTTTCTATGCAGTTACGTCAGATTCAGCGTGTATGGGACTTTATCTCTTGTACATAGCAGCATACTGTACTTGGGGTTGTGCGCCGTTATAGCTGCACACCTTCACACACACATGCAGTCGTGTTTTTGTATTTGGGGGAACTTTACATTGACTTCCATTCATTTTCTACTGCCTAACCCTTACCCTGCCATTAACCTTAACCAAAGGTCAATTCACACCTTAGTCCTAAACCTATGCCCTAACCCAAAAACAGCATTTCCACTCATGGGGACCAAATGTCCCCACAAGGAGCACTGGACCCCACAATCCCACAATGTTGACAGAAATCGGTCCCCACAAGGATATAAAAACCTGGTTCACACACGCATACACACATTCTTCTGGACTTTTAATTTTGTTGTGATCAGAAAAACAAAAAACTGAGAGGTGGAAAAGATTACGAATCTGTCTTTTTCAGATGGTTTTAATTTTACTGTGGAGAAATAACGTTAAAATTCGTAGTGAAATTTGGTTGTACAGATGCACAGATCGCAGTTTTCTGGCCGTTCACCAATTTCCAATCTTTAAAAAACTTGACCTGCTGATTCCGATTTTGTCCAATACCAATTTTTGTGTCTGAAATGTTGCTATATACAACAAGAAAATTGCTGAGTTGGCAACAGTGGAGAGAATATTGTTAAATGCAAACATGCAGACGTGACATGGTGGGTCGGTCTATCAGTCAAACCTCTCTCATTGGTGAGCAGAAGAGGATAGTGGTTCATTTTTAGACCTTTGCTGAGGTGAATAAGATCAGCTTCACATGCAAGTATCGGCCAATCGCAGATCTCCCAAAATTGAGGAAATCGGCGCTGACAAATCGATGGAACCCTATTTAGCAATTATGAGTGATGAAAGTACATTCCTCGGACTCATACCTGAAATCCTTTTTGTAGTTTATTTTCTGTCTCTCAAAGCTCTGATGCTGTTTGGCCCAGTCATGCCTTCTGTAACTTGCAGACAGGTTGCTGCTCCACAGATGGATCAGACTGGTCTCTTGTGGCTCTCCTCAGGTTTTCCTGGGGCCAAACGGCAAGGTGGAGGAATACTCGGTGGTCTCCATCCAGAAGAACACGCCTATCAGCTCGGACCTGGTTCTGGACCAGGAGGAGGAGCACCTCTTCATCATGACCCGCGACATGGTACAAACGCCGGCCGTGCTCTCGTCCCACACTGCCCCCAGCCGCGCTGCGGGCACAAAGCAAAGCGGGAAATGACTCTTTGCTTTCTGCTCCAGTTATTCCAGCAATGTGCGTGCAGTTGGGATTATTCCGGCGACCGTATTCTCGATTTTTTTCATTGTTGCACTGGGGAATGTGGGCCATCTATTGTTTGTAATCAGATTTTTTTATAGGAGCTTAGTGTGGCTGATTTGTACAAATGAGCGTGATTGTTTTGTCCTGGCTGCAGCTGCAGAAGAGGCCGGTGGCCGAATGCCAGCAGCACCTAGACTGCCACTCCTGTCTGCTGGCCCATGACCCCTACTGCGGCTGGTGCGTCCTGGAGGGAAGGTGAGAGAGCCGCTAGCAGCTAGCAAGAAGAGGAAACGATAATCACCCTATAATTAGTCAACCATTTGATGTGATTACATTCATTCAGAAAGAACAACCTGATTACACTATGACTCAGATGTTTTTTTCTTTTTTTCTTTTTAACATGAATGCAGTTCAGTCACCTCCAGACTGATCGTTACACAACCAATCCCAAAGTTCTGTTACTCTGTTGGGCTCCATGTCAAAGCATGTCTGATGTTTGACATTTTCTCCTCTTCATCATCCGTAACTGTAGTGTTCTTCACGAAACATTTTGGAAGCGGGTCTTTTTCCGTCTCACTCTTGTGACAAGAGACAATGGAGATTATCCCCATTTTTACTCTTTCTTTTTTTTTTCCCTTCACATGTAATATTTCAGATGATTGAACTAATAACATCAGAGAGCGATAACCTCAATAAATACTAAAAAGCAGTTTCCAAACAATATTTTTATTTATGAAGGGAAAACAACAATCGGTATCTTTCATTCATTTGTTCATACATTCCTTTCTGCTGCTCTGCAAAAACACAAAATCTTACCAAGTAATTTTGGTCCAGTTTCTAGTGCAAACATCTTAGAAACTTGAAATAAGACAAGACTTACAAGTATTTTTTCAGCAAGATATAGGAGTTTGTTTTAAGTCAACAATTCCTTAATATTGATGGATAAGTTCTAGATTTTTTTTCACTTATTCCAAGACATTTTTCCCTATGTTATAAATAACATAATTTGCCAATGGAACTAGAACAATATTGAAGAATTATTTACTTAAAACAAGCTTCTATATCTTCCTGAAAAAGTTTCTTAGTTATTTTTTGTCATGTACTAAGATATTTGTACTAGAAACTAGACAAAAATACTTGGTGAGATTTTGTGTTTTTGCAGTGTCATGCTCTTTCAGGCGGAGTGAATGACGCTGTTTAAATTCAGCCATGTTGGAGAATTTTCTTGCATGAATAGCCTAATTATTATCTCGATGTAATCTAAGTCTTCATTTTTCTTTTGAAATATTTTGGATTTGGGGGAACGCCCGCCCTTAAAGAGCTGGAAGAAGAGCACCGAAGACATGGAAACAGATTTCTGTCCCTCAGATAGCTTGTAATGTTTTATTTTTCTGTCTCTAACAACTTTAATTATATCTCTTATTTTTTCCACCTAATTTTTTTTTCATTTTATGCGTTAAAAGGTGCAGGGGTCCAATTTACTGTAGCTCTTTTACCAGTGCAGTGAGGGAGAGTCTGACACCAGAGTGAGTGGTGGCGATGGTGTGACGCTGTGTGTGTGTTTGTCTTTCCTCTGCAGGTGTGTGCTGAGGTCCCAGTGCGGTCGTGGGGACCGAGCCGACCAGTGGCTGTGGAGCTTTGACATCGAGCAGCAGTGTCTGAGTGTTCAGGAACTGAACCCGTTCAACATCAGCCGGGAGGAGAGCAGGATGGTAGGGTCGCTTATTTTCACAAAGCAAAGTAACTAACTACGTTTAGTTACATGGTAAAACTTTTTTTTCATTTATCAAAGCAGAGACTGAGCCGGTTCCAATGGGCCCGTTTTTAGGTTGCTGTTTAGTTAACCAGCCCGGGGAAAAGTAATTTTATCTGGAAGATAATCTCTGGGAGTCGTGACCTAGACCTCCGTCCAGCCGCGGTCTGCACTCCATGGAAGTCTGTGGAGATGAGATTAGAGCTCACTGGGCGGTTGGAGCTGCTCCGCCCTGGGCCCGCTCTGATTGGTTGGCTCGTTTGGAACATGGGGACTCTTTCTGGCTCTGGATGTCCTCATGTCGTCCTCAGGTCCAACAGGGAGTGGGGGGGGGGGATGTGGGTCACAACACCCGCTATTAAACATTCGTACACACACACACAATATATGTTTTTTGTATCTTCACAGGGACTTTGCATTGACTTTCATTCATTTCTGCAGGCTAACCGTTAGCAGAACATATGTAGCCCTGAATCTAAATTCAATCGCAGCTTAATCCTAAACCTAACTGCTAACCCCAAAACGGCGCCTCCTCTCATGGGACCCCATCAAGAGCAGCCAGTTCTCTCAGTGTTCACTGCAAAAACACAAAAACGTACCAAGTAATTTTTTTCTAGTTTCTACTGCAAATGTCTTTACTTGAAATAAGACAAATCTAACTTATAAGTAACCTTTTCAGCAAGATAAAGGAGCTTGTTTTAAGTCAGTAATTCCTTAATATTGATGAAAAAGTTCTAGTTCCATTGGCAGATTATAGCAAGACATGTTTCCCATAAGTGCCAATGGAACTAGAACTTTTGAAAAATTAATATTAAGGAATTATTTACTTAAAACAAGCTCATATTTCTTGCTGAAAACTTACTTGTAAGTTAGTTTATTGTGTTATTTCAAGTGTGCTAAAGATATTTTCACTAGAAACTAGAACAAAAATACTTAAGGTTTTGTGTTTTTGCAGTGTAGTATTTGTGTTTATGTACACAGTCAGGCCAGTCCAGCTGATTCGGATAGAGTCATCTGCTCTTTGTTCTGCTGTCAGTAGCTGGAACATCACGCCCGCCTGTCCAGGTTTGCACAGCTGCAGCTTTCCAAAGGGAGGCTCCCAGCTATTTGCTTAGTGAAGCACAGGGGCTGAGTTTTGTCTCCTCAGACATTTGTTTGTAATTTCCATATGGAAAAGCGACCGAGCCTCCTCCTGTGCATCTTTTGAACCATGTGTAACGATCTAATTGCGGTGCCGCTGCTCCCCTGTCCTCAGGTGTCCCTGTCCATCCCAGGACTCCCCGTGTTGGAACAGGGCGAGTCGTACTCCTGCCTGTTCCAGGACAGCCGCAGTCCTGCCGCCGTCACCGAGGCCGGAGTCACCTGCCAATCTCCGGACTCCAGCAGAATACCCATGGTGCCTCCTGGACAGGGTGGGTCCAGCTTGTTCTGTTTAGAGTCCTGAGGTTGTTTGTTTTTATTCACCAGCGTTCGCTGCTTGTTGAATCTGATCGCTTTGAACCTCCGACTGAGGGATTTTAATTACTGGTATGAGCTTTTTGGTTTTGTGACTAAGGGATTTGGAGCCCCGCTGTGTTGGAATTAACCTCTGTGTGTGTGTCTGTGTGTGTAGCTGTGTTTGTATTGACACACACACATGTGCACACACAGCTAAATCAAATCGAACCCACTCCATCTTACCTACCCCAGCTAGGACTGTGGCCACTAATCTGCATCCCAATATGCACAGTTCTGCTTAAATCTGTTTATGTACTGTCTACTGCATAATCACATGTATGCTTTTGTCTCTGTTTGTGTCGTATTTGTTCATTCAGCCTTTAAGGCTGTGGTAAAAACATTGTAACAATAGAAGCGGCTCCACATAGAGCAGGTCCTATAAATCAGGGCACATTTCCTAAATCTGTCACACAGACATGAAGATTTTCTTGTTTTAGTAATGTCATAAAGATGTTTGATTTGAGCTTTTGTGCTACTTTATCAAAATCAGCCAAAATCAGAATCGGCAGGTCGAGCTTTTTAAAGATCGGCCAAAAAAATCAGCGATCAGTGCACCGCTATTTATTGTAATTGATTTTATCCGTATTATTTGATTGTGTTTTGAATTTAGTTTTTTATTCATTATTATGTGTTCAGTTTTGTTGCTTTATTTTTATGCTTTCTCTTATCTTTTTTATTTTTTTATTTATTACTGATGTTCAACATTTTGTTTCGGCTGTGGCTGGTGCTAAAGTTGATGATGATGATGCTCCCGTCATAGTACTGATATACATAAACTCTGTGACTCAGAGTTAATAAGCCTGTCTAAAGCTTTCCTGGTTAAGAGATGACGTTCACTCTGTCTGTCTGTGTCTCTCTGCGTGTGTGCGGGGGTGTGCACGCGTGTGTGTTCTGCCATCAGATTTCATCACTCTGACCTTGTCTGTCCGTTTCGGGGACGTCATGGTAACAACCAGGGACTTCACCTTTTACGACTGCATGGCAGTGAAGCAGCAGTCTGGGAGCTCTCCGTAAGTCACCGCTAAGCGCTCGTCTCCTCTGTCTGCTGCTGAACTTAACACTTTGTCCCGTTTTTATGTAACTTCATGTCTTTTAAGCATGTCAGCATTTTTAATGTAAACACATTTACAATGAACCTGAAATCCGGGCCAGATGTGAATAACGGCACACGTAGTCGACACAGCCGAGTTCACGATTAGCTGATGTGGAATAATGTAGAACGCCACAGGAAGTAACTGGTTGTGGAACCTTTGGGTGCTGAAGGCTTCAATGTTTCTCCGTATGGAGAAATGAGCCCCACCGGGGCTGTGGCGGTGCGTTTGGGGTCATTGTCTTGCTGAAATATCCAGCCTGGTTTCATCTTCAGATTCTACTTTTCCACACTTCCTAGTGCTAATGAGGTTGTTAAAGCGTTATGTCTGTGTGCAGCTGCCGTGGATGCGTGCTGAGCAAATGGGGCTGTAACTGGTGCGTTCACCAGCACTCCTGTACCCACAAGGCCGTGTGTGAGGAGGGCGCCATCATCTACAACCAGCACGTAAGTCGCAGTCACAGCAGAGGAGAGCGTGGCACTCTGTGGCCGCTCGCTCCACAACGAGCGGACCTTTCTCAGCTCACGGCCAGCGCTCCACAAACACTCCACCTTAGCGCTTTGCAGCTCCGCGAGTCGTGAAAATGACGTACGACGCCCATTTCACTCGCAGCCATGTTGTGCTTTGTGTGACGTAATGAGCTCGTTTTGAGGCAGCGTTCCTCCAGGCTAAGCTTACCTGGATGTTTGTCGCAGCTAATGTGTCCATGCATGCGTTTAGCACAGCAAATTCAGTTCTGTTTTCCATTTTTCTGTAAGTTTTTGATTTGTCTCCCCCCCTTTCCTCCATGTGTCTCCCTCCCTCCTCCCCTCCTCAGTTTAAACTCCCCACATCTCCCCCTCCCACCGCCAAACCCATGAAAACCATCCCAACCTCTACTACCACATCGGCTTCAGTCACCATGACAACCTCCGCTACTTTCATAACGCCATCAGCTACCACTGACGCCACGACAAGCTTTGTTCCTGTTGCCATAGTAACCAGCGGGGCGTTAGCCACCACCCCTTTTCCCAGCACTGAGCTCTCACAACCCTCCAGCTCAGCTCCGCCCCCTACCTCGCCCAGCAGGGCGGAGAGGTCCACTGCAGTGGGGGGGCTCGTCGTCATCACCAGGAGCGAATCTGACCAAGTTGCCATGGCGGCGACTGAGGTGCTGCCCGTCACCGGGGCCGACGGCCTTAGTGGGGATCAGGAAGCCGTATTGCCTCTGGTCGTCTCGGACGCCTCCACCCTGAGCGGGGCCACGCAGTCGCCCCCTAGTGAGGAAACGTTGAGCGTGACCTCACCTGACGATGACTCCCAGCCCACAACCACCTCTGTGGGCGGAGCTGCTATTACTGTCCCCTCCCCCAACCTGGACCTGACCCCCAGTACCTCACTGAGCCCAGAAGAAGGCATCCACCCAGACCATAACCTCGACCTTGACCCTGACCAGAGCTGGGAGTCGAAGCAAGTAGAAGCGCTGGCTGAGGGCGCAGAAGAGGACACAGCCAGGCTGTCAGGTGACGGCGAAGACCGTGACCCCCCCTCATATGCCCAGCTGAGGGAAACAGACTCAAACCCTGAACTGGATTACCAGGATGATCCAGCTGATGCCTTCCTACCGGTGAGTTGACGCTCGGTCCGCCTGCTGTGCCTCCTTAGCCTGCTCACCAGTCCTTCCCTTTACTCCCAACGTCTAACTGGAATTCAGACTGGAAACTGTACATCCCACCGAAACACTCCAGTCGTCTCCTCTGCCGCTGCTCTTGCTGTCTGTCTGCTGTGTCTAGACGACACAACACCAGCTGCTCTGCTCCACTCTGGACCTTTTCTCGTCACTTTCTTTCCTTCCTGATGCTTTAGATCAGTCTGTTTCTGTAGCAACTTAGCCACACAGTCCGTCCTGACGCACACGCACACACACGCACACCCACACACACAGAACACAGCTGAATGAAAGGACGATGTCACTGACCTGGACAGTAAACATAGTAATCTGAGCTCCTATCTGCCACTGAGCCGGTTCCCAATGACCCGCTGATGACCGAGGTTCTGTCCGGCTTGCTAATCCAGATTTCCCACCAGGAATTAAAATGAACAAAGATATGAGCTGTCATTTATATGTGATACTATTATTTCAAAACAAAGACGAAATAATGACGTAGTTAACATTTTAAACTGGCTTTAGCATGTCAAGTTAGGAACTAGCTTGGTTAGCTTAAAAGATCAATGTTAGAAAAATGAAAAACAAAGAAATATTCTCTAGAGATCAGAGTGTTTTTAAGAACTTTGTGTGCTTGGAGACAAGTCCGACATACGATGGGGGGAGGAGGATTTCTTGTTCTAAAACTTTAGGTTTTAGAACAAGAAAACTTTTCAAAGCACTCATCCTCACACAGAGTTGGGTAGTAGCTAGCTACCTTTACTCAATTACTTGAGTCACTTCAGTAACTTTTTGGGAACTTTTTACTTTTACTTGAGTAATTTTAGTATGAAATATCGCTGCTCTTACTTGAGTAAAAGTTTTAGATTCTCTGCCCACTGAATGAAAAACAAAATGATTTAACCAAAGAATCGACAGACACACATCAGGAGTTTTCACTAAAGTTTCGTACATTTTTAATTGAGAAAAAAAAAACGTGGAGAAATGTTTCTATTGCCTGATTGTGTTATTTCGTAATTGTGGTGTCTATATGAGTTATTTTCATTCTGATCTTTAAAATACCAAAATTTTCATATAATTTAATACTCTGATTCATCTGATTATGTAATTTTTAGTGATTGAATAAATGATTGATAGTGCGATCGCTTACTCAATACTTGAGTAGACTTTTTACCAAATACATTTTTACTCTTACTTGAGTAATTTCTTGAAGGAATGTTACTTGAGCAAAAACATGTTGAAGTGTCGCTACTCTTACTTGAGTACAGTGTTTTGCTGCTCTAACCACCTCTGTCCTCACGTAGCTGGTAGTCCGTGCTGCAGGCGGGAGCTCGGGGCCTTCGGGGTCGTTACGTTGTGTCACTGTGTCTCACTGCAGGGCGATGAGGGCCCCTACATCAGCTGGGGCTCCTCTGCATGTCCCTGTGTGGAAAAGGTCCAGGGCTCCTCCCTGCTGCCCGTCCAGGTGGAGAGGAAGATCACGCTACTGGCACGCAACCTCCACCTGTATCAGGTGCAGAGCAACGCTCCCGATCCGTCCGTGCAACCAGACTGGACCCAAATGCATTTGTTAAACTTGTGTGTGTGTGTTCAGGATGCAGAGCTGGACTATGAGTGTGTGCTGGTTATCGAGGGCCAGACGGTGGTGGTGGAAGCCTTTGTGGAGTCTGATGACATGAATCCATCCAGCTTCTACATCACCTGTCAGCTACACAAGGTTTGAAACACATTCAGCTGTTTATGTGTAGCAGGGTTCCTACAGATGAGTCTTTTTTTGTTTTGCATATAAGAGTTCTTTTTTTTTTTTTTTTTTTTTTGGCTAAATACAGCAACAATTTTCAAAGACAGGTTGACCTAAATCATGATTTTGTTTAGCAGAATTGACAAAATTGTGTTTTTTTCCCCAATCGATACCTAGAAAATGTGCTAAATTTACCTTTAAAAAGCCAAACGTGCAAAACCATTTCAGTGTTCTAAGATAATTTACACTTCCCTTCCCAGTAGCAGTGCACAAATTGTAGTTTAATGGCCGATCGCAGATTCCCCGTCTTTAGAAAGCCTGACCTTCCTATTCTGATTTTGGAAAATACCAATTCTCTTGTCTGAATGTCGACAGAAAAATAAATTGACTGGCCAATAAATCAACTGGCCGATAAATCGCAGCACGCTTACTTTCCAGCAACAAATCTGATTACTTTATTGGTTTCATTAAAGTATCAAATGCTTTGTTTATTGTTGAGGAGATAAAGTTCTGTTGACTTTGTAATTTTGATCCACGTGACAAAAAAATTTGGACAACCCTGATCTAGACAGTAGGGTTTTTATTACTGCTTATTATTTTTTGTTGTTGTTTTTTCTTTTCTTAATATGCCCCATAAAAGATTCAGTCACCTTCCAACATTTCAGATGAACTTTAACTGAACTCTGTGTGTGGAAGGATCAGTGGGTCCTGGCAGCTGCAGGAGGCTCTGATGTGGGTAAAGGAACACGGAGCTCCGATTGTTCCAGTCAGAGTGAGCCCAAAGGACGTGATGCCAGCCTCACCTGAGGCACAATGAACGTGTGGAATGCTTTGCTTTGATCCCAACCCTGCTGTGTGTTCAGTACTCGTACTCGGCTGCGGTGGAAGACTACAGCGCCATGGTGTATGTGAAGAGGAGGAACACGTTTCATGTGGACACTGCTCCTAATCTACACGGTGAGACCCGCCTGCTCTGCTCTGTGTTCAGACGGCACGGCTTGTTGAGGTCGGTTCTGTTTCAGTCATGTTCAGTGTGATGGGAGGAGAGTTTTCTTAGTCTGCCGCATCCTGCCAGTCAGCTGGCTGAAAGGAACAACATTTCCTCACTAACAAAAAAGACAAAAAGCTTGGAAACACTTTATTTGAAGTGGTGTGCATAAAACTGACACAGTCATAAACGTAACATAACACCTGTTATAAACATGAAGGAGAGACCAATGTTTGTGACTGTTGTCATTAAGTGTCAGTCGGTAAATAATGACACTTCTAATGCAAAGTTGCATAAAAACTTGCGGTAAAAGTCAATAAAAAGCGTCGTTATTTACCGACTAACAATGACAAGATTCATAAATATTCATGAAGACTATTTCATTTTCATAACTGGTTTTATGTCATTTTTATGATAATGTGTACACCACTTCAAATAAAGTGTTACCGATAGGTTAAATGTGTGGAAATATTTACGCTTCAAAAGCTTCCCAGTCCTAGCATGGAAACCAAGAGAGCCACCGACCACTGAGTTAAAACTTCAGTTGTCACGGTTACAGCTGCATTTGTGCAGGCTGGCTACCTGAGCAGACAGCCTGACTGATTATCTGCCTGAAGGCAGAAAAACAACAGAGCAGCTAAAACACCTAGAAACTACTCGCTGTTGCTAATACAGAAGTAATAGTTATCATGTTGGCAGCAGCGCCAGGAACGTTTGTTGGTTTTTAGGTTTAAATGAAACCGTGGAGCTGTTGTTGGGTTACAGCAGAGAAACTTTGGCACGTCTGTCTGCCGGCGGTGCAGACCCGACGTTGGTGTGACATCGCTCTGTTCTTCTGTCGTCAGTGACCCTATACAACTGCTCCATGGGCCGGTCGGACTGCAGCCGCTGCCACACCGCTGACCAGCGCTACGGCTGTGTGTGGTGCAGCGGCCACGCCGCCAGATGCCTGTACTCAGACTCCTGCAGTGAACAAGTCCAGCAGACGTGTCCGGCTCCCGTCATCCACTCGGTGAGTCCGTCTGTTGTTGCCTGAACCTGTAGCTCTGGCAGACCAACGGCATCCTGACAGAACATCCTTCTGGGGAAGAATCGAAACCATCTCGGTGTTGATTTTGGATTCCTTTCGTCTCCCAACCTCAACAAACCTGTAGCATAGCGTCAGATGTCTTTAAAAACCATCAGCTGTCTCCACGGTGATGATGGTGATGAGCAGCTCTGCCGTGTTTCCTCCAGATTGAGCCGCTGTCCGGCCTGCTGGAGGGGGGCACTCTGGTGACCATTTCCGGGTCCAACCTGGGCCAGAAGGCTGAGGACATCGTCCACTCTGTGACGGTAGCCGGGGTGCCGTGTGCTGTCCTGCTGGACCTGTACGAGGTCTCCTCCAGGTGCTCTACACACAGCCTGCTGCTCTCTAACAGGAAGTTCTGATGCTGAGGATGTGTGTGAGCTGTGTGTGACGCCTGTCCTCCAGGATAGTGTGCCGGACCGGTAGCAGCGGTGGAGAGAAGGACGGCCCCGTGTCTGTGACGGTCAGTGGAGGGGCCCTGCGCAGTTCCACCCAGCTCTTCAGCTACCAGGTACAGTCAGTTAGCTGCTTTTTTTTTTTTTTTTGCTTTGTCATTCAAACAATAAATATTAATTTTCAAATAAAATTTCTTTCACACAAAATAAAAACTACTAGTGGAACAGGTCAAAGTTAGCAGAAAGACAGAGAATGTCTGTCTGCTAACCGCGTAGAAAGTGTTACTGATTTATTATGATAAATTACTTATTATTAGAATTTGGATTTAATATTGCCACAATAAATTGCAATAAAATGAGGTTTAAATCTCCCCAAAGCTGTCCGTCCTGCTGGGATTGCTCACCCATATTCCAAGGATCCAGACGGTTTATTATCCAAGCTACCAGCAGAAATGGTAGCTTGGACAGTGATGCTTTCATGTCTTTCTGTCCTGTCAGAAATCTTCCTCTCAACATGTTACCCAGATTCCAGATTTATGCTTTGCTCTCGTTGCATATTGTTGGATATTATTATGGATACGTCGGAGGAACACTCAAGTAAATATTCCTATGGGAAAATACTGCAGTGGCAGTTTTCTTTGTTTCTTCCAGGACTAAAAATAGGGGTGCACCGATTTATCGGCCAGCTGATTTATCACCGCCAGTTTCTTTAATTTTGGGAGATCTGTGATCGGCCGATGCTTACACGTGAAGCCGATCTTATCTACCTCAGCAAAGGTCTAAAAATCAACCACTGTCCTGTTCTGCTCTGCTATAATAGAGGTTTGACTGACAGACCGGCCCACCAAGTCATGTCTGCACATTTGTCACCCTACTGTTGCCGACTCATCAACTTTCTTGCTACATTTAGCAACATTTCAGTCAAAACAAAAGGGAATCGGCAAGTCAGGCATTTTAAAGATTGGTAATTGGCCAGAAAACTGCAACTGGTGCAACTCTAGTTAAAAATGATTTCATTTTCAAAAAGAAGGCTATCTATACTAGGAAAAACAATGCTTTATTTATAATTTTCTGTTGCTGTTTCCTCCTGCTGCTCTGTGTTTGGTCTTTATGGAGGTGGAAATTCTGGTGTCCCTCCTCTGATCTGTCCTCTCGTCCTCTTCAGGACCCGTCTGTCACCGCCGTCTCACCTGAAAGAGGTCCAAAGGCCGGAGGAACCACTCTGACCATCAGCGGCCGGAAGCTGCTGACAGGCCTGCCCTCTGACCTCACCATTACAGTGGGGGAGGTCCCCTGTAAAATGTGAGGGGATGCACAGTTTTCATTGTTTAAAGTCTGAACTTTTAGCTTTGGCTGCTGGTTATTGTTGGCGTCGGCGTGTCCAAACAAAATGTTGCTGTTCCCTCTGGAGGTTTGGGTTCTCAATGTTACAAACATTGAGAAATTCTAACACTTCTCTTACTGAGATCTGGAAGTTCTGCCCCCACAGCCAATGCACCAATCAATGGCTGCCCTGTCTAATGCAAAATCTCCGGACTCCCTGCCACTCCAAACCGGGCCCTGCAGGACAAAAGGAGGTTTCAGTGATTAGTGCAGTATTTAAATTTTTGTTGTCAGCCCCATGTCTCACTGGATCATATTTGTCACTTATTTGTAAGAAAGATATTGTCATACAGCAGTCTGAATCCCGACTGACCTTTGACCTACCTCTATTAGTAAGGCAATAGAAGGAAACCCCACTCCTCGCTGGTGACAGTTGTGTCTCGTCCTCAGTGTGTCAGCGGTGCAGAGCTCCAGCGTTCAGTGTGTGACCGGCAGCAGGAGTGAGGCAGGACGGTTCCGGGTTACGCTCCATTACGGCAGCACCCCCCGGCATCTCCACTCCCCCCTCTACAACTACACCCACAACCCCAGCATCAGTAGCGCCTGGCCAGCCAAGAGCTTTCTGGAGTAAGTTTGACCACGCCTCACTGTGGCCCCCAGCTCATCCTGAAACCTGCTCTAAAGCTCTTGTTCTCTCTCCGTTAGCGGCGGCCGCCTCGTCAGTGTGTCCGGCCACAACCTGGATGTGGTGCAGAAGCCACACATGGTGGTGAACGTCTTCTCAACCAAGTCCATCAGCCAGAGCAGGAGGAAGAGGAGGACAGCAGGGCCGGGGCGGGCTCCCAGGAACCTTCCAGTCTGTTGTAGAGAGCCACACTGCCCCATTGCACAGGTGTGAATGTGTGTTTGTGTTTGTGTACTTGTCTACCTATCCTCTTTAAGGCCATTTCTGGCATATTTACTAATCTTCTCATCTTATGGGGACCAAAGCCTGGTCCTTATACGGGGGACCCCCTTGTGCAGCGTCAGGGGTTAGACTTAGAGGTGTGATGTGAATCAGCTTTCAGTCAAGGTTAGTATTAGGAGTAGACTATCACTGGTTGGGGAAGATGTCTGGATTATGCATAAATATAGTTACAAAAATGAATGGAAGTCAATACAAAGTCATAATATGGGTAGAAATACAAACGTCTGTGTTCTCAATTTATCAACTTTATTTCTGCAGCACACTTCAAAAATGGTAGGGTAACCAAAGTGCTTTGCATTAAAACAGAAATATACGAAACGTACACAAACATCGAACACGGCAGGTGTCTTTTGAGGTTCCTACAAGACAAGATCAGTGTGTTGAAAGTCAGGGAATAAAAGCGTGTTTTTAAAAGAGATTTAAAACCAGGAAGAGAGGAGGTCTGTCTGACACTCAATAGTAACTTGTTCCATAACTTGGGAGCAACAACAGCAAATTCTCTGTCACCTCTGAGCTTCAGCCCAGTCCCAGAAACGACCTTGTTTCTCTCTTCCTCAGGTCCTGGAGCTCTGTGAAGTGACCAACTCCTCCCTGATCCTCTGCCGCTCCCCCATCGTCAACTCCTCCATCTTGGATTCCAGCATCTCTGTCCAGTTCCTGCTGGACAGCCTGTGCTTTAACTTCAGCAGTGTGAGCTCCCAGGCCTTCACCTACCAGCCCAACCCAGTCCTGAAGCCTCTGAACCAACAGGAGCCGCTGAAGGCGTACCGTTACAACCCCGGCAGCTTCATCCAGCTGGAGGTCAGAACTAGTCCTCTGTCCTCACCTCAGGCTTCCAGCATCAGGAACTAGGAAACGGCTTTCTAAAACCGTTACTGGAATGTGTAGCACGAGACTGGAAAGGTCAATTCCAGACCCTTCAGGAAATCTGCTTAGTGAACAGAACCGTACCCAAACATAGCTAGAACCTGAAGGTAAGCGATGGGTCTGTGTGTGTTTCCAGGGGGACAACCTGGACCTGGCCATCACCAAAGAAGAAGTGGTTGTGCAGATAGGGGAGGGTGTGTGTGCTGTGAAGACCCTGACCAGAAACCATCTGTACTGCGAGCCGCCGCCTCAGCAGCCGAGCTGCAGGAAGTGTGAGGGCTCCGACAATCTCCCAGAATTCACTGTGAGTCTGCCGTACATTCATCTCCTACTGAGGAGACGCTCCTTCGGCTGGTCAGTCCATCCTCAGCACCGTCTGCTTAAAGGAGAGCGTGTGTGTGTTTCAGGTTCAGATGGGCTACCTCAACATCTCTCTTGGTAAGGTTCAGTACGACAACCTCAGCTCGCCCACCTTCCCACTGGAGGCCCAGATCGGAGTGGGTGTTGGGGCGTCCATAGTCGCCCTCATTGTCCTCATGATTGTCCTCATCTACAGGTTTGTACACCGTCAGCTCACTCGACCCTAAAATAACCCTAACCCTAACCCTCACACCCCTTCCAGGTGCTCCAGTTGGATTTCTGTAGTCTTAATTTGTTAGTCGGGTTAGGAATGGTAGCAAACAGAGGGGGAATCTCGCCTTTATATTTTCCCCAACTGCAGTGAATATTCCATTGCTTTGACCTTTGTTTATACTGGATCAGTTCTTGAGACTTAAGGTCTCAAGAGTGAGCCATTTCAAAAAAACACCTGTAGGCATGAGCTGTGAGGCTTCCTGCTTTAATCTGGCTCTAATGGAGGGGTCTGTACTGGACCAGCTGTGCACCAGTGAACCCAGTAGACGAACTAAGCCTGGAAGGTGGACGTTTCTATTATTTACACTCGGCTGATAAATGTGTAGTTTTCATTAAACTAGGTGTTTCCATGTCATCTGTTTTGGGTCCTTTTGTTGGGTTCATCCATTTCATGCTGATCCCGTCTCTTTGTGTTTCCAGTTCGGTACTCCTCTAGCTGCCGTACAGAAACATGGGTGATATTTTTATATCATTCTGTCCATCAATCTATAAACAGAACAGAAGAACAAAGCTGCTTTTAAATCAAAAGTCAAGTTCAAAGCAACATGGAGCCATTTATTAACTTCAAGCCTAACTTCAGCATAGACATAAAAATCAGGAGATTATTTGCGTTTTTATGTTTCATTGTTTTATATATATGTTGTCAACATCATGTTGCATAATTTTAAATCATTATTATTTCACTTTTTACTAGTTTTAGATGTACTGTTTAAAAAGTCCATTTAGGTACAAGTGTTGTGAATTCTAGCTCTTGCTGTTAGCACTATGATGCAAACATTGGACTGCTGTTCTGTTCAGTTTGTCTACGTCAATGTGTGTCTGTCCCTATCAAACAAATTAAAGTAAAAGTGATAAATTCCTTATTAATATTATGGTTTGTAAAACACATTTCTTCTCAGTATCTGGTCTGGCATCACAAATCTGCAGCATTTTACCAATATTATCTTACCTTTGGTATATTACCTAAGATCTATTTTATTATTATTATTATTCCTGGCCGTGTGGTGAGGGGATAATGTTAAAGTGCTGGTAGGGCGTCCTGGTGCCGACCCACTTGAAGCTCCGCTGCCTTCTGGGATCATGCATGCGATCCGATCCGATCCGATCCGTACCCAGGCTTCCTCTGAAGAACCGTCTCAGAAACGTGATGGTAACTGTTCTGCCTCGCTTTCTGTTTGCTGGCTGTCAGGAGGAAGAGTAAGCAGGCTCTCAGGGATTACAAGAAGGTCCAGATCCAGCTGGAGAACCTGGAGACCAGCGTCAGGGACCGATGCAAGAAGGAGTTCACAGGTAACGTTCAAAACTAAGAACTTCACTTACAAACACATCAACAAACAACATATTTCTACGATGGAGATTTTGGAGTTCAGATCAGATACATTTTCTGGGCCTAATGGTTAAACAAGGATAAACTTCTAATTCCTTGTTTCTGTATAAGAATGAAAACATGAGCGTTTAAAAAATATGAGAAGCTGGTGATTGAGCCGACCTCCACCTTTCTGCCTCCACCCAGACCTGATGACAGAGATGATGGACATGTCCAGCGACCTGGTGGGCTCAGGTATCCCTTTCCTCGACTACCGCATGTATGCAGAGCGCATTTTCTTCCCCGGCCACCGGGAGTCGCCCTTGAGGCGAGGCCTGGACATGCAGGAGTGTCGGCGGCAGACGGTGGAGCAGGGCCTGGTCCAGCTGTCTAACCTGCTCAACAGCAAACTCTTCCTCACCAAGGTACTCATCCTCACCGTTGGCATCCCTGGTAAAAACCATGGCTGGGTCCCAACGCTGGGTCCCAACGCCGGTGTTGGGAATCGGAATTATGGAAGCCAAAAATATTGCACTAACCTCACAAGGTGGCATCAAAATAGTTGGGAATCAGAACTCTTGTCGATATGTGGCTCATGTAATTATTAATAAAGTAAAAATTCTTTAGTCGGAGCGTAAGCCAAACTCAGTCTCTTGTGAAAGAATGAATTCAGAAGTAACTCTTCACAAGGAATGATCATGGCTCACTCCCAGCCAGTATACCTCGGTGGGCCCCATTTGAGATAAATGAGGGCAGCATTGTTTCCCAGATAGAAACTCTATTTGGGCAAACCTATGTAGGAAAACTATGGACAAAACCATGTGGAACCTATATTGTTGCCCTCATTTATCCCATATGGGGCCCAACTAGGTAAGCTAGCTGGGCTGATGTCTAATCAAGTCTGAGAATTTATTAACCTGTCCCAGCTCTACAGCTGGGACAGGTTAATTACTGCGTTCTTTAACTACATTTCACCTTTGCTTTCTGCCCTTCAGTTCATTCATACTCTGGAGAGCCAGCGGACCTTCTCCCCCAGAGACCGAGCCTATGTGGCCTCGCTGCTGACCGTGGCTCTTCATGGCAAGCTGGAGTATTTCACAGACATCCTCAAAACTCTGCTGAACGACCTGGTGGAGCAGTATGTGGCCAAGAACCCCAAACTCATGCTGCGAAGGTAAGAAGGGAGGAGAGGGGGGGAGAACCTCATACTACACTGAGCTGTTAAAGCGGTTCTGAGATCTTGGCCGTGTGTGTCTGCAGGACAGAGACGGTGGTGGAGAAACTGCTGACCAACTGGATGTCCATCTGTCTCTACACATTCCTCAGGGTCAGTAAGAGCAGGAAGAGAAGTTTCTGTGCAAATTGTTGGTGAGAAATTTGTTGGGATCTTGAGACAAATTGTGTGATTTTACTCCATTCAGACCACAGATTTCAGACCAGTTGTTTTTCTCCAAAGGAAGGTTGTCTTACAGAAATGAGAAAATCGTCTTGTGTCAGGTTGTTACATTTATGAAAACAGTTTGAATTGATCGTTTTAATTAATTTGAAGCTGTCATAAATTATTATTATCGTATTTAATGTTGTTGATTTAGTAGAAATAGTTAGTCTTCTCTGAAGACCCTGACGGCCCGACGACTTGCCATGGGAAGCTAGACATTCCTGAACCTTAGAATGTCTAACTAATTTCATTTAATAACTTTCAAATTCTTTGTTATAAAGTAGAGACAGAGAGTCAGTTTATGACTAGTTGGTTGTTATGCTGGAGGTCAAACTGGGCTGGTTCATCCTTTGACCAAAGCAGTTCTTTTGTTAATTGACTTATATCTGCAGATCTATCGAACATCTTGGACGGATGAATGAATTGATGGATTGACTCAAGCTTGTCTGAAGAAAACCATAGCTGAAGAGCAACTTAGAAGTTTTTTTTTTTTTTTTTTTTGCTTCTCTAATGCCTGGAGTCGTGATCAAAGTCGATAAATGATTTTCGTGTTTATAATAAGGAAATTACTTCAGGCTTAAAAACCATCCCCTTGTTCTACGCTTCACTTCATCTGGTGGTCTGGACTTCCAGCTGTTGAGAAACAATTACTTCATGGAGACATGTATTGTGTTGAGGTTTTAAATTTCACCCAGTCCGTGACATATGTAATGCGCCACTTTGACGGTATGAAGCTTACCTGAAGTTGCCTGCGCTGTGAACAACCGTCCTCCACTACGAAGAGAGAAGTGCTGAGCCGAACGAGGCGGCTGTTGAAGTTAATTTAATATTTGGACTAAACGGCTTTGTTCACTTCCTGCTAAAACTACAGGCAGACTACAATTCTAAAACAACATAAGTCGACGTCATCGTTAACGACTTCGCCTTCTGTCCACTGATTGGCAGAAAATCTACCGGGACTATCCAAGAGGATAGAGCCCAGAAAGATTCATCAACAGAATCCAATACATATTTTAATCAAACTTTTAAACATATTTTTTTAGGGAGTGATGAATAAAAAAACTCATCAGGATTTTCAGTTACATGCTTGGGGAAAAAACCAGTCATGTATCCTCCTCCTTTCACCTTACAGTGACACATTACTTTGTGCTTGTCTGTCACATTCAACCCCAACTTTTTTTAAGTGTCAGGAAGGGTTTTGCAAGGCACTGTGTTCTTCATCTGATGAAGACCTAAACGCCTTTCGGTGTGAATGTGTTGCCCTGACGACCTGTCCCAGGACCCTGTGAGCAGCAGCGGCTTTAGACATCAACTCACTCGGATGTTTAGTTCAGGTTTCTCTCTGTGCTTGTATTCAGGGAGCGGCTGAAAATGAACCAGAACCTTAACAGCTTGTCCTTGTCTGGGCCCTTCACTCTCTCCTCCAGAGTGTGTTTGGCCAATACTAATATCTTTGTGTGTGTGTGTGTGTGTAGGACTCTGCCGGCGAGTCTCTGTACATGCTGTTCAAGGCCATAAAACACCAGGTAGATAAAGGGCCGGTGGACGCCGTAACTCGCAAGGCCAAGTACACTCTGAATGATAACCGTCTGCTGCGGGAGGACGTGGAGTACAAGACCCTGGTGAGAACGAGCTCTGTCATCCTGGGGAACATTCCCATGACCTTCAGCAGGTTGAAGGATTCTTCCCCGCCCTTTCTCCTCCCCTGCCCCTCCCCCATTGCTTCTTGGCCTCCAGACGCTGAACGTGTTGGTGCAGGGTGGAGGAGTGAGCGAGACCCAACCACTGCCCTCCAAAGTGCTGGACTGTGATACCATCACCCAGGTGAAGGAAAAGCTCCTGGATCAGGTGTACAAGAGCACCTCCTTCTCCCATCGGCCACACGCCGACTCCCTGGACCTGGGTGAGTATCCATACACACACACACACACGAACAGCTGGCCCCTTCGCCCTGAACACATCTGCTGCTTCCCTCCAACAGTATCTGGGGAAGGATAAGCAGAAGTTCAACTTCAATGTTAACACAAATTTCAAACTGTTGAGCTGTGGCGCCCCCTACAGCAAAAGAAACATAACTGCATCCCTGTCCAGTCACTCTTTTCCTGTGCCCCCTATTTCTGCTCCTGCTGCTTCTGTTTTCTCAAGGAGTTTTTATTGATTCCAGTTTGCTATGAAAAGTGAACAAATAAAATTTACAGTCCGGATCTCAAAGGCAAATACCGTTCGGAAACAATTTAGTTGCACATTTGAAAGTGGCACAAGTTTGAAAAAATCTGACCTGGGCTGTTCTGACTGCCTGGGTCACGTTTACCTGCCTCAATATCGCCCCCTGCAGCTGAGTAGCAGCAGCACACCTCACCCTCCAGCAGGATGCAGCACAAGGCAGCAGTGAGATCTCAGTGTTCAACCACTGACTTCAATCACACTGAGAACTGGTTGATGAGTTTTATAAATATGATACATTTCATGATAAAAAGTCTAATGAAAGACTCTTCTGATATCTGCATCAATAACTCTGGCTGCTGCCATGTTTTTTTTTTCTCTTCTGGTGTCTTTAATTCACCTTTACCTGATGTCAGTCTGAGTGTAAAAACTAGCAGCAACACGTGAAAAGGCATCCCGTCACTCCAAACACACCCAGCTGTTTACTGGTGAACTTGGTTCA
Organism: Girardinus metallicus; assembly: GCA_903067095.1. Taxonomy (NCBI): domain Eukaryota; kingdom Metazoa; phylum Chordata; class Actinopteri; order Cyprinodontiformes; family Poeciliidae; genus Girardinus; species Girardinus metallicus. The sequence continues at coordinate 11,127 of CAEGAE010004819.1, read as the reverse complement.
TCTTTGCGTATTTGATGGCACCTTTATTCATGAATAGAAGTTAAACAATGTTTATGCTGCTATTGTATCTGAGGGAGAGTTGAATATAACAACACCCTGCTGCTCCTGTTCAGAGTGGAGGTCTGGTGTTGCGGGCCACCTCATCCTGTCGGACGAGGACCTGACGTCTGTGGTGCAGGGCAGCTGGAAGCGCCTCAACACCCTGCAGCACTACAAGGTGACGCCCCCTCGGCCAGAGCCGCCCTGTTGGGCCGCCCGAACAGAGGCCCTAACCGCCTCTGTGTGTCTTTCCAGGTCCCCGATGGTGCAACTGTGGCACTGGTGCCGCGACACACCAAAAACATTCACCATGACAACCATGATTACATCGCCGGAGAGAGTGAGTTCCTTTGCAGAAATCATTTGGGTGATGGAGCAGCAGCAGCTGCAGCGACGCTCTGCTCATCACTGGCATCCCATTGTGTGAACAGAGACTCCCATGCTGGAGGATGCAGATGAGGGTGGCGTGAAGCTGTGGCACCTGGTGAAGGCCAGCGAGGAGCCGGAGCTTCCTAAACATCGTCGAGGGAGCTTAAGGGAGCGGGAGCGGGCCAAGGCCATCCCTGAGATCTACCTCACCCGCCTGCTCTCCATGAAGGTACACACACACACACGCATACACACTCTTTGGGGCGATGGCGGTACTTCATCCTGCAGTCTGTGGGATCACCGCTTAAATTCCCGCTCCATCCGCCTCTGTCGTTGTGTCCTTGGGCAAGACACCTCAACTTCCTTGCCTGCTGGTGGTGGAAGTGAAATGGCAACCTCACTTCTGGTAGCTGTGGCTACAGACTAGTAGCTTACCACCATCACTGTGTGAATGTGAATGACTGACTTCATTGTAGAGAGTCTTTGAGAGTCCATTGAGGGTTGAAAAGCGCTATGCAAGTCAGATTTCATTTCATTTCTTTGCATTGACTTCCTTTCATTTGTCATTTATTTCTACAGCCTAACCCTAATTCTTACTGTAAACCTAACCATTACCAGTACATGCCTAAGCCTAACCCTATCCTAACTTAGTACTCTAGTCTTAATCGAAACCACTAACCCAAAAACAGCACTGCTTCGGCTTTGGGCCCCATAAGAAGCAGTCGCTCTCCACAATGTAGCATTTGTTAGAAAAATACATGGCCACACATAAAGATGGAAGCTACTCTGTTATGTTACTTAAAGGTACAAACCTTTAAGTCTCCCTAGCAACTGGCTTTCAAATTCCTCCCTCTCCAAAAAGCCAGAACTAAGCAGCTCACCAGCATCTTTTCGCCGTACAGAAGCCGCTGGCATTCATTTGATTCAGGCGTGTTGAAGTGGTGATGCATCTGAATGTTGCAGGATGGTAGATCTGCAACATGCTCCAGCATGTACAGACATGAAATCAGATGGGACAGTAACTGTAGAACAAAGAAAACTGTATTCTGCGTCAGCAGCAGAACCGACTCTGATCCTGGTACTGGTAGCCTTGGTTATGCCCGTACCTTCATAATCCCGTATGGTGTCTTGGTCCTTAGAATGACTGCTGCTTCTTTTCTGCTCACTCTTATTAGCCTGTTAGTCGGCAAGTTACACCAGGTAACACAGCTACTAACATGTTGATGTCAGGTGATGTAAACTGTCAGCGTAATCTTCCAGAACACCACGTGATCCTGTGATCCATTGTTGTTCTTAAATACGATGATCCGGTTTGATTCTGAATCCGTTTGTCCCTCCTTTGTGTCTGTCAGGGGACGTTACAGAAGTTTGTGGACGATCTGTTCACAGTGATCCTCAGCACCAGCCGTCCAGTCCCGCTAGCGGTCAAATATTTCTTTGACCTGCTGGACGACCAGGCGGGACAGCACAGCATCACCGACCCGGAGACCATCCACATATGGAAGACTAACAGGTAGGCAAGGGAAAGGGCCAGGTGGGATCTAAAAACCCGAGCCAACAGGTTTCACTGACCGGAACATTCTGTGGCGTTGAAGTTGTTGCAGAGAAAAGAAAGCTCATCTTAAAAGTGAAGTCAGAGATGGAACCTGGTTGTGCCATCTGTGTTATTGTAGATAACACGACAATCTGTTGATTTAGATTGGAGCTGAACTCAGCTGATGGGGGAGGAGGGTCTCTGTGGTACTGCACGTGCTCCTGCGAGTAGCTGAGCATGTACTCAGGAACTCGGGCACATAGAGGATAGTCTGGAGGAGGGCCGCGCTGGTCCTCGCCCTGTTGGGTGTCCTGTACGTCACGCACCACTGCGTTTAAAACAATATTCCTATAAAGCTGCGTATAGCTGCTAGCTTAGGAAATGCGCTCAAACCTCCCAGTGACAAAGGAGCCGCACAACACCGACTACTCACTTGTCCGAACCACGGTAACGGCTAACATATGACGATAAAAACAGTTTGACATTTTATCTCCATGATCTTCTGGTGTTTGTTTTAAAGCCTTTTTTAACGGCAGGCCTGAACTTTAACAGAGCCACATGTTAGCACCAGTAGCTGCACAATCAGTTGCAACATCAGCTGATGGTGCAAAGAAAGATTCTTCATAAAATCAATAAAATTATGACCAATATGACCAAACGGTCTCTTCAGTCAGAGGCTTCTTCAGATTCACTGAAATACAGACCGCTACTGGAAATTTTTCCTGCCAACACTCATCGCAATACACAATAACTCTTTGAAGTATTTGAATTAATATGAGTTACAACATTTAATTTTCCTTTGTGATCAATAAAGTATTTTTGAATTTGAATCAGCTGCACCATGAGTGTCAATATAAGTTAAATTATTACCCAAAACATTTTGACACTTTACCCTAATTTTCACTATGCAGGTGTTTTGTAAGTAACTTTCATCATTTGATATAATGTTGGAATAATTCCCTTATTGAACATGAGAGTTTATTTCCCCTGTACAGACGAAGGTCGAGAAGAAAGAGCTCAGGCTCACGTTCTCAGTTGTTAAACCGATCTGTGTGCCGTTCCGTTTCTCTCCAGCCTCCCCCTGCGTTTCTGGATCAACATCATTAAGAACCCTCAGTTCATCTTTGACGTCCAGGTGTCGGACCACGTGGACGCCGTCCTCTCGGTCATTGCTCAGACCTTCATGGACTCCTGCACCATCGCTGACCACAAACTGGGGCGGGTGAGGCATCGCTCCTCTTTTACTCTTCCACTTCAGATGCTTCCTGGATGTGGATGTGATGGTTTCTCTCTCTCTGGAACAGGATTCTCCCATCAACAAGCTGCTGTATGCCAGAGACATTCCCCGCTACAAACAGATGGTGGAAAGGTTTGCTCCGCTTTATGGACCAAAGAGCTGCTTTAGCTCGCAGCTCTTTGGTTAAAAACTGCTTCAGATAGATCAGGATGGAAAGGAATACTCCTTATGAATGAAATTCTAAACTACTCCAGTCAAACGTGGATTTGGTACGTAGTTGGAGTTGATGTCATGATACTGGTTGCTGCAGGTACTACGCTGACATCAGGCAGACTATATCAGCCAGCGACCAGGAGATGAACTCGGCGCTGGCCGAGCTGTCCAGGGTGAGTGGAGCCTCACTTCCTCTCCCGCAGGACGGCAAGCTGCTCGGCGCCGACTCACCTGAAGGCTTTGTGTTTCAGAACTACTCCGGAGAGCTGAACTACCTGGTGGCACTGCATGAGCTCTACAAATACATCAACAAGTACTACGACCAGGTGCATCCCACACCCAGACCACACAGCTGAGAAGGAGTTTCTGCTAAAGGAAAACCCTTCATTTTAGATTAGAAAATTACTTTTTTTTTAAATACAGAAACATGGGATCAATGAAGAGCATGTTTAACACCTGCTCAGATCTCTTTGTATTATTTTTTTTTCAAAAGCTACTTTCACTTGACAAAACAAGTCTCTTCGGAACCACAGATTGTAATTCCGTAACTCCGTTTCTGCTTCTATGTCACATCTACATGTTTCAGGTCGTCAAGGAAAAGAATGTCAGACGAGGATAACAAGAGTTACTGCAATGATGCGTTTAGGCGTAGTGGTTTTTTTAGGCTAACCGCTACTGTACTGTTGCTTTGCATATCACTGTTACTGGACAGAGACCAGAGGCAGGCAGAGTGGCCAAAAATTGAACTCGAGTAAGAGTAGCACTACTTCAACACATGTAGCCATCCAAGAAATTACTCAAATAAAAGTATTTGGTAAAAAAAAAAAAGTCTATGCAAGTAACAGATCAAATGATCAATCATTTAGTATTTAAAAATTACATCGCCAGACGGACCAAAATATTAAAATTTAATTTTGGTATTTTAAGGATGAAAATGATACTTCATATAAATAACAAAAAAAATTAAATCAAGCCAAGATTTTTTTTTTTCCCAAAACAGTTTCCTTCAATAAAGAAACTTATGAAACTTTAACAAAAACTGCATCTGTGTGTCTGGTGAATTTTTGATTAAAACATGTTTGTTCTCCACCCAGTGGGTCAAGAATCCAGAGATTTGAAGTTATTCCACTGAGCTGACCAACCTAGTCTGGGGTCGTCCTGCTCCCAGAGGGAGTGTCGCTAACCGTTTCCCTTCTTGTTATAATCTCGGCAGATCATTACAGCTCTGGAGGAGGACACGACAGCCCAGAAGATGCAGCTGGGCTACCGGCTGCAGCAGATAGCTGCTGCTGTGGAAAACAAAGTCACTGACTTGTGACAGAAGAGACATCATGATGGTGTTGGTGCTCTCTGCAGCGTCTTCACGCCAACTACTCCAGGAGTCCCGAGTAGAAACGGGACAACAGAAGACACCTGGACAGATGGAAGCAGGAGAGGTCTGCTGTCACTGGACTGAGGTTTTTACATTTTTCATTCTGCTGAGGTCAAGCCATGAAGAGGAGAACCTGAGCTGATCTGAAGACTGATCATGTGGGATCTGTTGTTACTTTCTCCGGAGTCAGTTTAAGGACACAGCTCTTATTCTTTGTGTGCTTGCTGCTGCTGTATGGTCGTGTGTGTGCATGTTTTCCTGTTTGTAAGCTGTCTCATTTCGAGTTTAATGGTATGAAGTGCTGGAAGCAACACATTGGATCTTAATATAAAGGCTACTTTACTTTGAGAACTGACCTTAAGTTGTATTTTATATCCAGAAATGTAAACAAAGCCTTGGTCTGACATCCCACATAATCAAACATCAGTAGAATAAGTTGCTACCGCTCTACCTCAGCCCTCTGAGCTGCATCAGTGATGTTCGCTTTGTGCTTTTCAGCTGCTTCCATCCACTAAGTGCAGCAGCAGCACTGCCCTGATGTGCCCTCAGAACCAGCTTCAAACACACGTTCTTGACATTTTTTTTTTTTTTTTTGCGTTTTGTAGAATCATTTTAAACAAAACCCACATTTTTTTGTTTGTTTGTACACCTCTAGGTGTTCTTTTTTACGGTTTAACTTTAGTTTTAAATTGTGACTCACTTTGTTTGATCGGATCGTCTCTATCAGAGGCAGAACTATATAGATCCTGTCTGTGCATTTCCTGTATTGAGTGGCACTTTTTCGTACGCTGACATTTTATATTTTCAACAAATACTCAGATCAGTCGGGGCCAGATTTGTTGTTCTTAGTTAATGGCAGCTGCTGTACAGGATACTCATTAAAATATTTATTCAACAAGATGCCAACTTCACTGCTGATCTGATCACAGCTGGATCGGAAAGAAGCCGATGTTTAATGGCCGACACCTTCCGCCAGAATCCAAAATAAAGTGAATGGACAGCATTTTGTTTTTTCTTCAGCTGGCTCATTGATCTTGTTACTTTGCAACACTTTGTACTATGACTGATCTCATCAGAAAGCAGCCTGCAGGTCTCTAGTGACATTCCCAGACAACTTCTGTTTCACTGTTCAGACGGAGTGAGGCTCACCGGTACCGACCCGATGGAGGACTAACTATTAGACACATTCGGCGATGTAGAGCAGGCTCTGCAAGGAGCAGTTTTAATGTTTCACATTTTGTGTTGCTGTCGTTGTATATATTGATCCGAAATGTAACCATAGCGATTTAACCTGTTGACTGAAACAAAATGTCCACAGATATAATAAAGTATTCCTAAAATAATGATCAGATTTCTTTTTTGAAAGCATCATGCACTTCTGGTGGAGTTTCACTGCAGTCAATGAGCTGCTGCAGGTGAACTTCTGACAGGAAAAACGTCTCTACAAACAGGAAGTCAATTCTCTCTGGAAGGCCGTCAACTCAAAGCGGAGGCTCTACACATCCAACTACACAAGGAGTTCCCAGATCTGCAGGAGCCTTAAATATATTTCTGTATTTCCAGTCTTTATTATCTAAAAGTTTATTTTACCATTTTCCATTGACTGATTGATACATAAGGTGTCAAAAGAGGCTCTAAATGGATTGGGACTGCAGACTTTAGGTCTTCTGCATAAAAAGATTAAGATCTTGAGGAGACTAGATGAGAGGTCTAAATGGTTTCAAGTAAATATAACTAATAAATGTTATTAGTTATTACCCCAAGTCTCATTAAAAACCCTAGAACCAATTGTGAACAGATTGAACGTACTAGAATAGATTTCTTACCACCAGATGTCACTGTGGCGTTTCTTCCATAACCCCAGATGTGGTCTCTGGAATCTGGCAGGACGACAAAGCTTTGAGAGACTGAGATGTTCCATGGGTGGCTGCATTAAATTTGCACCAGAATGATCATGACGCTAACATTGAAGTCACCTCAGTTATTACCCCAGACAACAGTGTGACGCAGAGGGGTGATGCTGTCATCCGTGACGTGATAAATGTCAAAATAAAGGGATAGAAGCCAAACAATAAATAGTCAGGTGGATCGAGAAACACGCAGGCTCATAAATGAATGAAAAACACAAACAAAGGACATGCTGTACAGACAGAAAGCAGGTATGCCAAAATTAGCTAAAATGCTAAGGTTAGCCAAAATGCTCTCACGAGCCTGTTTGTTTATCGGTGGCACGTTGAGTTAACATTGACTTAACTCTATATTCAGTATGTAAATAATAGTGTGTAAGCTGAAATTAAAATGCTGTCAGTAGCGTGTGTCGTATCACAATCGTGTTGAACAATAAAATTAATAAAAATAAAAGTTACAATAAAATTAATAATGTTAAAAAATAACGATAACAGTTACGATATAGCTAATAGCTTAAAAAGGCTAGAAATAAAACTAACAATAAAGGTTATGAAATTACCTTTTTAACTTAGTGATAAAAATAGCGAGTAGTTATGATGCAATTGATAAAACGGTAAAATTTGCAATAAAATTATAAAAATAAAACTATACAAATAAAAAAAAAATGATAAAAGTCACAACGAAATTCACCTCAATTAATCTATATTTCATAAAGCTTACACAATGTTATCAGAATAATTGAGCATTGTGAATTACCTTGGTACTGGAATAATGTCCCTATCTTTGTAAGTGAAAGTTTTCTTAACTTATTTTTCCACATTGTTCTTCCAATAAATACTTCCACTGAGCAAATAAATATATTGGCATAAACAAAAAAATAAATCATTTAAAATGCAATGCAATCTCTATTTTGAACATTTGTTGTGCTGTTCCGTTTGCACAGAGTTGAAATAGAACGTTCAACATAAAAAAAAACTGACAACAGAGGTGATGACATCACTCTCTAATACGTCATAAGCCTCTAAAAAAACATTTGACAAACAGACCTTTCATAACCGTTCCCACATTCTGTTGAGATAGGTCCCTTTTGAGAGAGTTTGTTAAATTTTGACTGACAGTCACGTCGATCTTAGCCAAGAGTTAAACATGCAGCCACAGGAGTTTAGTGCTGATTTGAAAGCTTTTGGGGAAAAACTTTCATGGGAAGACATGGTCGAACTTAACATCCAAGTTGACTATGATGCCATTATTTTCCCCATGGGTAGTAACGCAGGAACATCTTCTGCCAGAGTTGAGATTTCCCCTTCAGGGAGAGTCCAGCAGGTAACATCTTCTGCCAGAGTTGAGATTTCCCCCTCAGGGAGAGTCCAGCAGGTAACATCTTCTACTAGATTAGAGATTTCCCCCTCAGGGGAAGCCCAACAGCTAACATCTGCTGAATTAGAGATTTCCCCGTCAGGCGAAGCACAACAGGTTACATCTTCTGCCGAATTAAAGATTTCCCCGTCAGGGGAAGCACAACAGGTAACATCTGCCGGATTAGAGATTTCCCCGTCAGGCGAAGCACAACAGGTTACATCTTCTGCCGAATTAAAGATTTCCCCGTCAGGGGAAGCACAACAGGTAACATCTGCCAGATTAGAGATTTCCCCGTCAGGCGAAGCACAACAGGTTACATCTTCTGCCGAATTAAAGATTTCCCTGTCGGGGGAAGCACAACCGGTAACATCTGCCGGATTAGAGATTTCCCCCTCAGGGAAAGCACAACAGGTTACATCTTCTGCCGAATTAGAGATTTCCCCATCAGGGGAATCACAACAGGTTATATCTTCTGCCGAATTAAAGATTTCCCCGTCAGGGGAAGCACAACAGGTAACATCTTCCGGATTTGAGATTTCCCCATCAGGGGAAGCACAACAGGTTACATCTTCCGGATTTGAGATTTCCCCATCAGGGGAAGCACAACAGGTTACATCTTCTGCCGAATTAAAGATTTCCCTGTCAGGGGAAGCACAACAGGTAACATCTTCCGGATTTGAGATTTCCCCATCAGGGGAAGCACAACAGGTTACATCTTCTGCCGAATTAAAGATTTCCCCGTCAGGGGAAGCACAACAGGTAACAGCTTCCGGATTTGAGATTTCCCCATCAGGGGAAGCACAACAGGTTACATCTTCTGCCGAATTAAAGATTTCCCCGTCAGGGGAAGCACAACAGGTAACAGCTTCCGGATTTGAGATTTCCCCATCAGGGGAAGCACAACAGGTTACATCTTCTGCCGAATTAAAGATTTCCCCGTCAGGGGAAGCACAACAGGTAACAGCTTCCGGATTTGAGATTTCCCCATCAGGGGAAGCACAACAGGTTACATCTTCTGCCGAATTAAAGATTTCCCCGTCAGGGGAAGCACAACAGGTAACATCTGCTGGATTAGAGATTTCCCCGTCAGGGGAAGCACAACAGGTTACATTTTCTGCTGGATTAGAAAATTCTCTCTCAGTAGAAGACCAGCAGGATTCAAATTCCTTTGCTGACCCATTGCTGGTCAACTCAGTGCAAATCCACCAAGCATGCAACCCATTTCCAGTTTTTCTTCCTATTCCTTCAACCAGTCTGGCGCCAAGCTCATACCAGCCACACCAGCATATCCCGTATGGTTACTCAAACAGGGAGTTGACACAGGCCTTTCCTAGAGATGAAGCCCCTCACTGTCAACTTCCCAAGCAGAGTAGAAACCCCCACAATATCTCGGCATTTAACCACTACTCTAGGTACATTGAACAGGCTACCAAACATATCACCAGTCTCACGAAGCAGGTGGACGACCTTAAAAAGCACCTTCAACGTAAAACTTTTGATCTTGATGAGGAGAGAGAACAAAGAATCAGAGTTCAAGTAGAATGTACAGCCTACCTGAAAAAGATCATGGAACTGGAGGAAACTTTAGAGAATGAACGCCATATAAAAGCCAAATGTGAACAGAAAGAGGAGGAGCAAGAAAGATCAGTTGTGGAGGACATTCCCAAAGCAGCAGTTTATGAGGACCTTCTTAATGAGCTCAATTCCCTAAAGAAGCAAACTGAAAAACATGACTTGAACAATGCAATGCTGGAAGAAGCTTTGGTAGAAGAACGCCAACTAAGACTGAAATGTGAGGACAAACTCAAGACTTACCATGAACTTGACACCAAATGCAAAGAACAAGAGAAAAAAATCCAGTCTATGCAAAGTTACATTGTAAATCTAACTGTAGAGCTTAACCTTGCTGTAAAAGATTCCGATTACAAAGTCCCCTCTCAAAAAGACTCCTCTAATCAATCAGAGGCCTCCACACCATCAGAGGTCTCTACAAAATCACAGATCTCCACCCCATTAAAGGTCTCTATACCATCAGAGGCCTCTACACAATCACAAGAGTCCATCGTAACAAGCCACCATGCAAACACACGACTCCATACAATTAGTGGCTCCCAGCAACAGAAAGGCCACCACCCAAATAGAAGCGTGAATGGAAACAAAAAAATTCCACCTTACCGAAGCCCCCAGCGAAACCCAGTGTTTAACGCAAACCAAGGTTTCTATCCATACCCAAGCCACTATTCAAACCCAGGCCATCATCCAAATCAAGGCCACTATCCAAACCCACAGTGGTATCCAAACTCAGGCCCATATGCAAACCCAGGCCTATATCCAAATGCAGGTTTCAATAGAAACAGAAGACATCCCACTAAATAGAACTGTGAGGAGCAAAGAAACAACAATGAAGATTAAAAAAATATATATTAACAAAAAACACACACACACACACACACACACACACACACACACACACACACACGCCCACGCCCACACACCCACACACACTAAAGTTTTGTCTATATTTTATTGCCCTATATCTTGTCTTTTGTACTTTATATCACAACTGTAATAAATAGGCATGCCTATCCCTTAAAACGTGCAACATATACATCATGCTAAAAAGTACAATAAACCTGCAACTACTTTTCAAAGTAATCTTGGTAAGCTGCAGGGTGAACGGTGGCACAGTGGTTAGCAATGTTGCCTTAAAGCAAAGAGGTTCCAGGCTCGAAAATCAACCTGGGATCTTTCAGCAAGGAGATTACATGTTCTTCCCGTGCATATGTGGGTTCTTTCCGGGTACTCCAGCTGTCCCCCACAGTCCACAAACATGACAGATACGGGAGATAGACAGGTACCGGAAGTAGAAACAAGAGGTAGACACGACAGGTAGGTACCAAAGGTAGACACGACAGGTAGGTACTGGACGTAGACACGACAGGTAGGTACCGGAATTAGACACGACAGGTAGGTACCGGAGGTAAATACGTCAGGTAGGTACCGGAGGTAGACGCGACAGGTAGGTACCGGAGGTAAATACGTCATGTAGGTACCGGAGGTAGATACGACAGGTAGGTACCGGAGGTAAATACGTCA
>CAEGAE010004818.1:0-12878 GCA_903067095.1 Girardinus metallicus | reverse complement strand
TAATAATAATAATAATAATAATAATAATAATAATAATAATAATAATAGTAATAATAATAATAGTAATAATAATAATATTGTTATTATTGCTAAAAAGATAGTAGTGCACAATTTAGTAGACAAAGTATTTAACAAGTTTACTAGATGTCTTCTAGTAAACTTGTTAAAGAGTTTGTATATCACACTTATTTCCTTCCCTAATAATTTTGATTTTTATTGTGAAAGCCAGATATTTGCATTTCCGGTAGCATCTTTTTATTCTTTAATATCCTTTCTTCCAAGGGTCCCGTTCACTTTTCTTCCAGCGATTGTAAGAGGAGTGCTTCCGCTTTGCCAGATTTGTATCTAAACCTATCAGGAACAAAGACAGCCCCAGAGGGGCGTGGTCACAGCGTGACAAAAGGAAATGACTGTCTGACATACCCAACCTGCTGATGGATACAACTTTATTTCCAAAATCTGACGTTTTAAAATAATAGCATTGAATTCGTTGGCATGCTGACAGCTGATTTGCAGATCAAAACAAAAACTCTGCTCAAAGAATTCTACTTTTAAAGCGCAGAATCAAATAATTCAAAAGCCACACACACCACAGCTGGTGTGTTTTGTGTTGTTGCTGTTTGCGGTCGTTGTTACAACTCACAGTCCTCAATAGAAACATTCTGGGGAACAGCTGTTGGGTTGCCTCAGTGACAGGAAACAATGGTGGTTTGCAGCTTCCTGTAAGTCCGCCTCTGTCCCTCTCAGAGGAAATGATACCGTCACGCCCTGACAGGTCATACATGGTGTTATCTGTTAAGGAACTCCGTTCAATAAGGAGCAAGAAGCACAAATGAGTGTGCAATGAAGTGGAGAAAAAAACGATGGTTTTTACTTTTTTATTTTTTACAAAACAAGCTGGAAAGTATGTCATACGCCATATACTTTACCCTGAAGACAATTCCAGAGCCTTCAAAGGTTACCCAGTTATGAAACAGTCCATCTGTGTGTGATTTCATCTGAGTATAAATGCAACTGGTCTGTGAACGTTTTGGAGATTTGTTGGAAGCATAAAGGAACTAACAGGATCCCAAAGACCAAGGAGCTAATCAGGTTAGAGGTAAAAGTGTACAGAAATGTAAAGTATAGACAGGTCATACGATGGTTTCCAGGATTTCAATGACTCACAGAGCATTGTTCAATTCATCATCATCTGATATATAAGGAGTATGGCAGAGAAGTAACCAAAAGGCTAAATAACTATAGAGGAGTTGTAGCAATCCAACATTCAGGCAATGTAAGCTATTGACAGGTCAACTACTGGTAAGTTTGGGGAAGAGAGGAAGGTGCACAGTCATTGTTGAAAGACATCTGCAAGTCAGAAATCGGTGTGAAGACACGTTAGCTTTATCAGCAGCCTTCTTCACTAAGCCCGCTCTATGCCGTCTGAGATACAAAAGATCTTGTTAATTGTTGGGTTTTATCCAGAAAGATGAGAGGAAAAACTTGCCAATGGCAGGGAAAACTGCATTAGATTAGATGTTTCTGCAGACACGCATTGTTTGGGATGTGTGTGATTTATCCAGGGATGATGTGTTGCAGCTGTAGACAGGAAGAACATTCCAGAGGGCAGGGAGTGTGACACCGAACGCGCTCTGTCTGGTGTGAGGAATGGAGAGCAGTCCAGTGTCAGAAGAGAGGCATGAAGCTGAAGACAGTCACACAGATGTGTACGTTAGAAGAAGAATTATGTAATTGATCCGAAGGGAGCCTTGGACTGTTGCCCTGGTGCCAGGTGGGCAAAGTTTGGTAAATATTGGAGTCGCCCAAATAAGACGCAGATAAAGTGATTCAATGAGTGGAAACATAAAAGTGTTTCTGCCATTTGGCATTTGGAGATATGAGTAGATAAAATGTGAGTGTGGAGTCCAGGTTCAGGAACACTGATGAAATATCTGTGGGATATTTCTAAACTTCCTGAATGCAGTGTTTATCTTCATTTTATACGTTTTCTGATCACAACCAGAAAGAAGGCTTTAATGCTCCTGCAAGTTGTCTGAAGACATACTTCCTTTTGGTGCTGCTGCTCTACTGTCATATCTATTTTTCTATTATCTATCTTTCGGATTCTGTCGTTGTTCAGCTTTTCCTACAGGCAGCTTTTTATTTATTTATTTATGAACACATGGAGCTAATTGTTGTCTGGTTCGGTATTTGGTCACAAAAACTATATTTTAGTCTAACTATTTATTGCATGAAATGTATATTTAGCTATTATGTTAATGTTGCTCGTAGATAATATTTTTGGCACATTTACAAGGTTTTATTTTATATTTCTTACTTTTTAACATTTTGAAAGAGTCTTTCTTGCACATATGAAAGTGTGTTTTTCATTGTACAAGGAAGCATGCTTATACTCTGCTAGTGACGAATAAAGTTGAACTTGAACTCTTCTGGTTTTTCCTCTCTCCGGCCGTCTCCCTTCAGCAACAAGCTTACATTTCCACAGTGCCTGTGTTTTCTTCAGCATGCTCAGTACACACACATCTACTCCCAGATTCTGCATCTGTGAGTAGATGCAGAATCTGGATTAGAAATGTGGCTCAGAGTAACAAGACTAGTCATTTTCATACGTCCAAATCATTTTTACGATTCTCCGGGACCCTGTGCTGTTCAGCCTGTAGTGTTACAAAGTCTAAAATTAAACCCGTCTTATCAGCTTGTGACTGCAGGTCATGAGGACTTCCTGTTTTTGGCGTTTTGCTAAGCTGAAGGTGTTGACGGAGAGAAAGTTATGCCTCTGGCTTCCGTTTTGTTTAGGAGAAAACTAAGCTGCTCGTGCTGCAGCTTCAGACATGAACAGAATGTCAGCTCAAAGTCAACGCATCAGGATTGTCTCGGTCGATCAGGTGGGAATTCGCTCTTGTCTTCATCTGTGCATATAGATGAGGACCAAGAACATGTTCTGTTTCTCTGCTACGTGAATCCTGCAGCTGTTTTATTTCTTTTTTCCATCGCACTATTTACATATCGTAGCTTATCAGCTTTGCTGACTTAGTATTGGGAAATACAAAAAATGCAGGGAAAAAATCCAACACAAAATAAAAAAAAAAAAAAAGAGGCAAAAAGAAACCTAAGACAGATTGCATCGGAAAAGATCTCACGGATTCTCAAAGATATGTAGTCAGTTTTTTTTTTTTGTTTATAAATGAAGACATCTCTGTGAGCAAATTGCATATCAGAGTCAAGTGAAAGTTGACTTGGTGTTTACATGTTTTAGAAGTCTAAATGAATATGAGGCTTCATTTAGCCAAAGAAGCAGAAGTTCCTGAACCTCTGCCTCAGACTCAGCAGAAGTTAAGACATGCAATATTTATAACCTTAATGCTTTTTTGATGAGTTATTTATTAAGATATCTGTGAAAACATATCAGGAATAAACACGAACCCAACATGACATATCCCTTTGTTTAGACATCAATCCACCAAGATCTAAGGCTGTGTGTGCTTTCAGATTGTGAAGAAGTGTTCAGAACCAAAGGGGCATGGCCTACAAGTTGCAGGATTCACCTAAATAAAATTTGTGGGATTTTCCTTTGTGATCCTCATTCAAGCCAAATATCCACTTGCATTTCTGATGTGCTCCATCGCCAGCATGTTGTTACCTCTATTAGGTTTGCACTGATCAACATATTTTGAAATGATTTGAAATGAACCAATAATAATTCACGAGTAATTATTCCATTTAATAGTGTACTAAAACTTCAAACAGATTTAAAGTGGGGCTGAAAATTCAAACATTTCCTCCCTCAGGATATAACATTCCATCCTGACACTTTAAAGGAGAACACCACCTCCAGCCAGTAATATCTGTATAACTGGTTTTGGAACTGCCTTTGGTTCAAAACAAAAACCTAGTGGTTGAAAAAGAAGGAGAGTTTTTTGAGTTTTTTCTTGTGAACTGCTGTGGAATAGAACTTGAGATGCCCTGTGGTGTGGTTGTGAGCGCTGAGTGCAGACTCAGACACTGGACTGGCACCAGTGTCTGACTGGAACAAAGCCGATCCACCAGTTTATGAGTCAGGTGCAGTATTAACTGTTTTCACAAAACATTTTTCTAAATAATTTAATTTTTATAGTTTCATCAAAGCTTAATCCTATCTCTGTATATAGAAAGATAACCTTTTGACGTTGTTTTCAGGTTGAATTTTGACTCATGTTGTTTTGTGCTGGGTCTAAGATTCAGAGATGTGGCTGATCTGATGAAATTTAATATTTATTTACAGTTGAAACTATACATTCTGTTCGCTAAATGCCAGAAAGCATAGTGAGGACATTCTATAGAACTTTAGACTTGGGATAAAAGTCTTTTAAATTTAGCATTTAGCAAATGGACATGATTTTGGTCATTCTAATTAAGATCAAACAAGAAAAAGAAATTCGGCTTTAAGTTCAGACAGTCAGGAAAAATGTGTTTGTGTCTTTTTATTTAGTGTATGTAAATGTCAAATCCTTTTGGAATTAACCACTAATTAGTAAGATTTTATGTTCTTGTGTTCTGTGCTGTAATTAATCATTTGAATCATCAGTGTAATTAGTAATATGTTAATTGTGGATTTTATTAGTAAATATTTTCAACATAAAAGAAATTTCACTTGAAATGTCTTTAATAAGTCTTGACTTTTTCTTGAAATTCATACAATCTCCTGGAAGCCATATCAGTAGAATTAATTAATGCTCTGTGGTTTTGAATTATCATTTATTACTTTAATGTATAAAAGCAAACATTAATCATCTACATAGCTTTTAATGTTCATAATCAAGTGGTGAGTTATGCACTTAAAAACACAGTTAACTGATTCTTATTGAGTTTGCATTTCTGCTGACTCAGACTGTTTAAAACACTTTGCAGGAATTTGAGTTAAGAGCATTGATGCTGTTTCACTGAATTGAAAGAGAGGAAACTGAGACAGACTGTGTACAGCGGTAGTTTAATATTGAGCAACACTTTGTAGCAACTAGTGGCGCACAAAGGTCCACCGGATCGCTCTGTTGGTCCTCCGCTCCCCGCAAACATCGATGTTTAAGAATGTGAAACAATGACAAGGTCACACTAAATATTTCACTAGAATATCAGATAGAAAGCAAATAAAAGGGTGAAAAGATAATGAAACTAAAAGTTCAACTTCTCATTGCTCAGTAAACAAAGAGAAAAAAACCTTTTTGATTTCTGGAAATAACTTGAGAAGCTCTTAAAAAGAATGAAGGAAGGAAACAGTTTTGACACTTCAGCTGTCGGAAAGCAGAAAATAGCTTGTTTGTTTTGTGAAAACCGAAGAAAAGCTTTTCCAAAAGAAGGGAGGTGAGAGCAATCTGCAGGAAGGTTTGGGAACAGGAGCAGCTGGTGACACTCCTCTGACAGGGCAAGGTCGAGGTGAGCACACATGACCCCGCACGCTTCGCCATAAAAGGCTAGCTTTGGCCCTGACCAGTTTCACACAGTTGGTCATGATGAGGGGACTGATCGCATTCGCCGCGCTGTTTGTTGCCGTTCTCGCCAAGGAGACCTTTGAGGGGTGAGTCTTCACAGCATCACAGGGAAATACGTATTTATTTTTAGAAGTTATTAGAAGACCTCAGGACTGGGCTGGGATCTCCACTGCTGCCCAATAAGACATTATCTGATGTAAAGGAGGTGCAGTTTACATAATGGCAAATAATAATGATAGTGATAAGGTAGATTCCATTTCTGGGAAGTATTTGATCAACTATGGAACCCACGTACATGAAAAAGTCCATGGATTGAAGGACATAACCTTTTTTCATTTCATACCTGTAAAGAAAATATTTCTCTCCTATGTACTTAAATTTATGTGCATCGTTATATTTTACCTTTCATTAAGTATTTTCTCCAATATTGGAGATTATAATTCCTAAAGACGCTTAAATTTTATTTCACTGTATGTTTTGAAATGTTTGTACAAGCTGCTTCCATTCATGTTAACTCTGATTCCCATTTGGACCAGTTAATCTTAAATTATGGCAGATTATGACCTCCAACTTCTTGATTATAGGTGTGATTTACTGTCGTCATATAACCAGATTTTCTTACAGTAGGTGAAGCTTATAGTGCATGTGAAATTTTCTCATGTGGGACTGATTGGTTGATTGGTGGTTGTTAATCTTTTTGTCCTTATTCAGAAACCTACAAAAATTGGAAATATTTCATAGGTTACATTGAATGTAAATGTTGACAATCAGTTAGTTTTTGGATTGATTGAGGATACTGGTTGGGGTTGATCAAAAGACCCTACCAAAGCTGAATTTCAAAGTTTTTGTTTCAACAAAATTTGAATAGGAGTTATAATAACCCATTTTCAATGTCTATTTTTTGGGCTAGAAAAAGAGAAGACTTGTTGACCTTATTTAAAAAAAAACAGATATCAACTGTTCAGTAGGCAGGACCTTGTTCGTTTAAACATTTTTCTTTCCATACCTAAAGTTTGCTCAACCATTCCGGATTCTATGCAGTTTGAAAGGAATGTAATCACCGCACATACAAAAACACAACTGTCCCTGGTATTTCACATGCCTTCTCTTAGATCACAAGTTGAGTGTGAACCTTTTTAAAGTTTGAGAATGCTTGCCCTTACAGGAAAAAATAGAAACCCTCACAAGTCAAAGTGAATTAAAAGCACCCAAAACTTCAATTTTCTTGTAATAGTGGAAGACCAAGAAGACTTTCTATTTCAGACATACGCCATCACTCCAGACGGAGAATATCTGAAACATACGCCATCTAAATGGTAGTCTAAACTGAACTATAGCTCAGCTTCGTGATTATGTTTTATTAATATTTCTGTTTTTCTGCTCTCATTTGTAGACACCAGGTGCTTCGCATCGTCCCAAAGAATGAACTCCAGCTGTCTCTTCTTAAGAACCTGGACGAGATAATGGAGTTTGAGGTTATTCATATCCTACTGATATTAGCTAGACGTAATATTTTTTGTAAAGAGTATCCATATATCTTCTGTGTCTTCAAACTGTATTTGTACTTCTTTTAATGTTTCATTTCAGCTGGACGTCTGGATGGGGGTGACTGGTGTGTCCTACCCTGTAGACGTTAGAGTTCCTCCTCACACCCTGGAGTCTTTCAAGAGTTACCTGGACAGCCATGACCTTGAGTACTCTACCATGATAGAAGATGTCCAGGTACAAGACCTTGATGTTTCCCACAAATCTAGGATCACTGAATCATTTTTTTAAATGTAACGTAAACATGAGTTGTATTCGCTCTCTTAGGCCATCTTGAATATGGAGAGGGAACAGATGGAGTCTGCTGCTCGCTTCGGTCAACCAAGGAACACTGACAGCTTCGACTACGCCAACTATCACACTCTTAGTGAGGTTAGTGTGCACATTTTGCACTAAGATGATCGTCATCTAGATAAGCCAGTACTGAGTGTTTTGAGCTGATACGTGGAGATTGAACATTTTTCCATTTCTTCAGATCTACAGTTTTCAGGACATGCTGGTTGCTGAGTATCCCAACTTGGTCAGCAAGATAGAGATTGGTCAGAGCTACGAGGGCCGTCCTCTTAATGTGCTCAAGGTAAAGAATCATCTAGAGGATTTACCTAGGAATGTTTAACATCTCCTCATGAAAGGTTTCCAGAATGTGAAGAATAAGTGGGCAAGCCCTAAAGATCCTTGAAATCGGCTCTCATTGATGTAGTTGCTTGAAGAAAGTTGCATTGTTGTGTTTGAGGGGGGGTGTCCTCTTCCCCTTCTCAATACCAGGACCGGGCTGAGCTATTTCAACAAACATTCTTACAAAATGTTGGAATGCCATCTTTAGGCTGGAATGAGCCAGCCTAAAGATGATTGATTGTGTTTCATTTAATTTCATCTTAAATCTAACTGGTCTGCTAAGGTTTCTCAGATTTGTTGGAGAACATTAATGGAAAAACTGGTTCTTGGGGGAAAGGCTTGAAAATTGATGTTTCCAGAGACTACCCATTTTACATGGTCCTCTTAATTTTCAAAATACTCTCCCATGACTGCTACTCTCCCTCTCTTTCTATGGCTTTAGTTCAGCACTGGTGGAACCAATCGTCTTGCCATCTGGATCGACACTGGAATCCACTCCAGGGAGTGGGTCACTCAAGCCAGTGGGCTGTGGTTCGCCAAGAAGGTGCTTCATTTTTGTCCCTATGGTTACCTGAACACCTGAATGTCAGTGTTTTCATTGACAGTGTCCCCGTGAATTTTGCCACTAGATTGTGACAGATTATGGAAAAGACTCCGCCCTCACCGCCATCCTGAACAACATGGACATCTACCTGGAGATTGCAACCAACCCTGATGGCTACTACTTTACCCACACCTCCGTAAACCAGTCAATTTTATTCACCAAGAAATCTTGAGGGAACATCCAATCATAGTTTTGTCATCAAAAATTGCAAAACTCCAACCATCCATATGTTTTCAGGACCGCATGTGGCGAAAGACAAGGAAGCCCAATCCTGGATATTCCTGCTATGGAGTTGATCCCAACAGGAACTGGGAAATTGGATTTGGACGTAATGTCTTTCTGTTCTATTCATGTCAATTCAATGCATTGTACAAAAAATGATTTGTCACAGGTCATTTGCCAATGCTACCACCAGGGGGTACCCAACAACAATATTTTTCAGATCTGCATTATTGAACTGTTCCTCCTGTTCAGTTGGTTGTCAACACAAACAGAAAATCAGCCAATTCGATAAGGTATCTGTGTTTGTGTTTGTCATGTACCTTCTAGTACCTGGAGCCAGCAACAACCCCTGCTCAGAGACATACCATGGACCCAGCGCTCACTCTGAGTCTGAGGTTAAGTCCATCGTGGACTTTGTGAAGTCCCATGGCAACATCAAGGCCTTCATCTCCATCCATTCGTACTCTCAGATGCTCTTGTACCCCTACGGCTACACCTCTACTCCAGCGAAGGACCAGGCTGAGCTGGTACTTATTGGTTTTATTTTCCATCAGTGTAAATTATGCTGTAGAGTCATCTGCAACAATTAGTACAATTGGAAAAAATGCCTAAAATTTTTTTTTTGTATTGGAGTACAATAATCTCACACTTTAGTACATTTAACTTTCATCTATTTATTTAATTTGGTATGAAAAAAACCCTTCACTTATACTTTTAACTAGTTTAGTACATTTCTAACAATTCCTTTGAAGTGCATACGAAAAAAGTCTTATTTTAAACTCATTAGTATGCCTAGAAACTTTTAACTAGCAAACTATGACTCCTTTTTCCCTGCAGTATAAATGTAACATAAAACAACAAGCAATTTTGACTAGCAAGTGACAAGAGAAACATGTTACACAAATGTGTGTAGATCTTCATAAGTCTGGAAACCAAGTGGCAGTTGCACAGATGCACACAAAAGCGCCTTCTGTTTTTCACTCCACTCAGTGAGACGGAAAACAGGCACAGAACAGGAGAAGGGGCAGCGTGCCTAAACTCGCCTGGGTCAACAAATAATTTGCCTCTCCACTTAAAAAGCTGAAAATGTAACTTGATTACTCTTTTCTATATGTTTATGTTAGTAAGAATCCAAACAATTTGTTTTTGCAGCACACTCTGGCCCAGAAAGCAATCACCGACCTGGCCTCCCTTTATGGCACTCGCTACAGATACGGCAGCATCATCAACGTCATCTGTAAGTTTTAGCATCACAACCAACAGACTACTTTTATCAGTCAATTTTTTATTTTTTTAATTTTTTGTTTAAACATGTAAACAGTAGATTAAAGATATGCATATTATGAAAGATAAGCAAAGAAATACATAAATGTGCCGTATTAAATTCCATTTTTACATATTTAGTAATAGGAAGAAGCTGCTCCTTTACTTTCATTGGCTTTACTTAAAGTATTATGTAAAATCAACATTTTTGAACTTTACATCATGTTGTAATGTTATCAACATGATGCATCAAACATAACGAACTTTCCTGGAGTGTTGCCTTGATTCTTTCATGGATGTTTGAGAAATTCTGGATGATAATCTCCCATGGCAACCATTCAGCTGTGCAAAATCCTGTTTGGACCTAGCATGCCCAATAATGGGGCAGCTCCTCCTCTGAGCTGCAGTTTCTAAGATTCTGAGCTTTTGCCACACAGAACACCCATCCCCCTTCAACTCCTCTCTCAGCTCCTTCAGACTAGCCAGCAGCAACTAACAAACACCTGGTGGAGCTGCTCCAGGTGATCCTGAAGGTAGTCATCACAACTCAGGAAGAGTTTCAGAAAGAGCAGGTATTTCTTGAAGAGAGAGGACAATTTCAAAGTCATAAGTACAAAGCCAAATTTCTTCTAAGTCATATTAGATCTATATAGTATTTTTATAAAAACTGAAGTTAACATAGCTACTGGTTTGTGGTACTATGCCTGGAAAATACATAATACTGCCCTTTTAACATCTTTGTTTCAATCCTAGACCAAGCCAGTGGCTCTACTGTTGACTGGACGTATGAACAGGGCATCAAGTACTCCTACACCTTTGAGCTGAGGGACACCGGTACCTACGGCTTCCTGCTGCCTGCCAAGCAGATCATCCCCACGGCTGAGGAGACCTGGCTGGCTCTGATGGCCCTCATGGACCACACCTACAAGAACCCATATTAATGTGCCAGTTTGTTCAGGACAGGACGGAATTCCAGCTTTCTCAGTGTAATCTTTGAGGTGAAAACAAAATCTTAACGCTATAATAAAAAATAGACACGACAAAAACAAATGAATCTGTGTTTCTTTCCAAATCACCTTAGTTTAAAACTTGAGTTTAAGTTTATCGAAGTAAAGTTTTTTTGTTATCAAAGGGTAATCCTTAGTAGACGGCGGCATGGCTTTGTCTAATCATCATGTCTACAGGCTGGATTCCAGAATCTTTAGGTCAAATTGCGATAAAATGCATTCAAATACAGGTTTTGTGTCAAATGACAACAAGAAGCTATTGAAACAACATGGCACTGAGTGATTTATTTAAAAATAATTTGGAATCTTTATTGACTAAATTAACATTTCTGTAAATCATGACAGACAAAGTTCACTTTCAGAAGGAATGTTTGGGTTAGATTAGATGAATTGTGGGTTCTTATCGTGATCCGTTAACATGATAATAGTTGGGCTAATTTTCAGTTTAGTGCTTGTCACTTAACGTTCTTGCTAATATTGAAAATATTTAGCACACTTAGCTTCCTCTAAATAAAAATTTCAGAATTAATTGATAAAATTATCAGCTGCTTAGAATTTTAATCTCAGAAATCTGACTTCATTCTTCTGAACAGTCAGAATTCTGAGATAAAAGTCAAAATTCTTTCTTATTTTTCAGTGGCCATGATCTGCTTCCGTACAATGCAGTTTTCTTATAATTTTATTTATGTAAAAACATGTGGGCCTACATGTTCAGTTTCAGTTTTACTCACCATTTAGCTTGATTAAAGCAAAATCTAGACCAGACTGGGACGAAAAACAGCAAGGTAGCTGTGGTATCTGTATATCTCGCAAAATTTATTTTGAAGTTCATAAAATAAGTTCTAAGCACACAACTTATGTTAAGAGACCCAACAACTAAAACAATAACTCATAAATGGAACTTTTCCCGCCATTAATATCTATTATTTATTTCTTCAGAACACAGCACCTTCATATATATGTATATATATATATATATGTAAGAAAAAGAACGCAAATGGGGAAACAAACATTCAGACCACATTTCTTGTAGAATGTACAGATGCACCTATGAGGAAGTGTATTATATTGCTGTGTGACAAAACAAGCTTTGAACTAGCTTCCTCTTTCTTGTAAACTGGATGCAACATATGTTTGTCTCAAAGACTAAACCGCTAATAGCATGGTGCAACTCCTGCTGGCAAAACCCAGATGTATTCCCGAATATGAACTGAGGACGGATGTGACCCACCGCTGCCTTTAAAAAGTTGTTTGGTCCAAGAGTGTGTTTGAGTTATTCCATCATGATGAAGAAGCTCGTTGCGTTTGCTGCTCTGCTTGTTGCTGTTCTCAGCAAGGGAGCCTTCCATGGGTAAGTGAGCCAGCAAACCTTCTTCTGACCATTGACTACACTGAGTCAGGCAAAAACCCGGTAATTTTTGCTTTATTTTTTACCAATGTGCAAGAAAGAAGGCACACAGAGCAAAGTCTACTTTGTAATAATTACATATGAATGTGCACAATGTTGACAAAATATAAGTAATAAGTAATATTGTTTCAAATTGAGAAACAGGTTATTAAGCAACCATCAGTGATGTTTTTTTTTTTACTTCTCTGTTTGCACCAAGTAAGTAATATTTTCAAGTAATTTAAATAAAGGAAAATTCATTTTAAATTTTTAAGTGAATTATGATTAAAAAAAAAAATAGTGTCTTGTGGGTTGATTGGGATATCCAACTGTTATTTCCACTTAAAATTGCCAAAAATATGCATAAACATATCAAGTCGGGGGCACCTTATTAGAACCTCATGACTCAGCATTTTGAAGGAGGTTTGAACCGTTGACAATTAGTTTGTTCTGCTCCTGAAGAAATATACTCCAAAGACCCATACAGTTGACTCTTACTGCTGGTTGTATGAAAGTCCATGTCTGCACAGTCAGAAACAGACTTTACAAGGAAGAGAAAACTTTTGCTTTGTAGGAAAACATGAAGCCAGAAAATAATCACAAAAACTGTAGAAAAAGACTTGGACTGGAATAATGTTGGTTGGACAGATGAGTCTAAAACAGAATCATTTTCACCCAGAAACAGAGGACATGTGTAATGTTCAGAACAGAGGATCCGGAATTCAGTCAGACACTCAGGGAAGGAAACCAGTGTTATTTGAGGAACA